>VYZT01059365.1:75073-213806 GCA_013400735.1 Pomatostomus ruficeps | reverse complement strand
CTCGTCCGGGCGTGTGGCGGGCAGGGCGCTCGGACGCCGGCAGCGGCGGCAGCCCCGACGGCTGGAAGGTGCCTCAGCCGTCCGGCCGGGCAGCTTTGGGTCTGGGGCCCTCCCCAAGGAATGCGGGACTTTCCTCATGTCTGGAGCTGGAAATTTGTTCCCCGAAGGTTTAAAGTGCTGTGGTTTCATACATAGTGCATTTTTAAATAAAAGAGTGGTAAGTCTGTGCACTCCTGCGGCAGCTGCTTTCTACTGAGAACGTTGCTGGAATGGGAAAAGAGCAGGCGAAGGCGAATGAACCAGTTCCTAGGTGTAATCGCGAGAAATCCTTTAGTTCTTATGTTTTTCATCTGGCATAAAACGGGGGGGGAGAGCTGTGAACCCCCAGGAACACTGAAAATCTGCCTAATGTGTACTTTGTGGCATTAGTTTGAGCAGGGTGACCTTCTGAGGCAAGAGAAGCAGCCCTGGGTGACAGCTCGGCTGCTGGCATCAGCAGGACTTGTGATAGCCAAAAATCAGCCCATTCCCTGACACCACTGGCATTTGTCTGTGAAGTGTCAGGTTTGTTTAGAAATAAACCACTTGTTTTGTTTTTGTTTTTTTTTTTGGTTTTTTTTTTTTTTTGTTTTGTTGGGTTTTTTTTTTTTTTTGCCGTTTACAAGCTGACTGCTCCTAAAAGCCTCTTTATCATACAATGCTATGCCTCACAGTTGGCTTGGGAAGATTGGTGTATATTCTGATAACTTCAAAGAACTATCGTTTGCCTTCTTTTTTACCTAAACAGAGCTCCTCTTCATGCCTCCGACGCGCTGGATGGAAGCAAGGCAAAACACTCCTGCAGAGCTGAACCTCTTTCACTGCAGTTCTAAAGGTGTTTGGGTTTGGCAGCCTTCCAGGTAAAGTGGGGTGCCTTGTACATTTGAACCTTTCTTGTTTCTTTAAAAGTGCTTTTCAACCAAAATGCTTCTATGACATTAATTCATAGTATGAATGCTATACCAGTACTCTGTAATGCTTTCAAAAGAAGTATTTACTGCTATGAGGAATTTCCTCTCTCCTTCCAGTACCTTCCTGGTAACAAATGTTAAAACACTGGTACAAATCTTATGTGACATCAAGTGTGACAATGCAGTGGAGTTTAATGACTTAATTTTAGAGTTGAAAGCACAGAGGAGGGGGAAATAAAGAAAAAGCAGTCTTTCTTCAGAGTTTAAAAACAGATTAAGTTAGATTAACGTCTCCAAACAAGGCTGCTTGCTGGTATGGGTGTATGTTGTGTAGCTTTTTTTTCTGATGACAAATGTGATTATCTGATTGATCGTTTGTGGGGTGTAGAGCAAGAGCAGGAAGTGTTTATCTTGTATCTGTATGAAGTGAAAAGTTGTCTTCTAAGACGTTTTTCTCTTTGGTTTACACCAGCAAGGGAGCTGAGGGAAATTACAGGAGCTAATCGGTGATGCAGAGACAGTGTTCTGAGAGTTGTAGATGCCATCAGGTGTAGAAGAGAGTAAACAGCTCTCTGTTTAGTAAGTGGCCCTCAGAACCTACTTACATTGTATATCTCCTTAATTTAAAAGTGCTCTAGGGGTTGGAGGAGCTTTAAGTAGTTGAGTCAGCACACTATTGCTAGGAGTTTTCTCATTTAGTACGTGTGTGATAGAGTTTAAAATAACTTTACTGCTAAGTTCCTACTGCCCTGTGATGGTAAGTCTTAAATATGAACTGTCTGGCAGTGGTCAGTAGCATTAAATACCCTGTTTGACTGTTGTGCTGGGTGTGGAAGGAGAGAGGATGTTCTTTGGTGCAGTAACCAGTGTGTGTGCCATGTTGTTCCCAACAGGGTTCACCGTTCACAGTTATTTGTTAGCCCTGTGAAACACACCCTGTTACATCCTCCCATCCATGTGGCTGCCTTGAAGACACATTGTCCTTGAACAAGAAATTAAAAAGATTACAGAGTGTTTTTAAGCCACCTTCAGTCGAATTTGTTGTCCTTACTTGTTAACTCATGGCTGGGTCAGGACACTTCTCGTTTGCCTTTGTCTTTGCAGAGGGGATGATAACAGTTCTTTTGCTGTCATTCTGAATGATAACTAATGCTTTTAAAGACATGCATGTGTGCTTGGGGAAACACGGGCTGCTTTCAGGAGATCTCGTGTCTGCAGCAGGTGTGTCGAGATGAGAGGGAAAGGAATGCTGCACGCTCTTCTCTCCATTAAGGTTCTCCCAGCAGTAATCCTGGTGAAGTAAGAAATTGGGGTGGGAGGAATCTGTTTGAAATAATTTGGTGTGCTACCCTGAAAAACGAGGTCCACTCATTGCTGGAGGGTTTGACTCAGAACCTCAGGAAAGCTCCACTTAGTTTGCAAGGGAAGTGTTAGCTGGGAGTAGCAAAAAGTTTCTCTGCAAATTGCACAAGCAGGAAGAGAATGTGACACTGCTCTTCTGAAAGTGTGACAGAGGGAATGGCAGAGGGAGGTGTGGAGGTAAAGAGAAAGGTTACAGCAACCTTTTCCCAGCATGAAGGGTTTCAGATGGGTGGCATCAGCTGTGACACTCTCTGAGTTGTTAGAGTAATGCTGTGATAAGGCTCGATCAATAATTTTTGTCAGTCTTGCTCTTTCATGAAATTGAATTGCTTGGGCTTCCTGTGAACTTTCAAGTATTCATTTCAAAATGTTAATGCTCCTGTATATTATTGAGAAGGTGCTGCAATGTTTTTAAGTTCCTCTCCCTTCATGGATAACTCATATTAAATGAAACTAAAAG
Source organism: Pomatostomus ruficeps (assembly GCA_013400735.1). Classification (NCBI taxonomy): domain Eukaryota; kingdom Metazoa; phylum Chordata; class Aves; order Passeriformes; family Timaliidae; genus Pomatostomus; species Pomatostomus ruficeps. The sequence continues at coordinate 211,034 of VYZT01059365.1, read as the reverse complement.
TTTTATTGTAGGTGGAATGAGAAGGTAACTGGCAGCTAAGAATGAATTGTGGCAAACTAGTGCAAAGATCAAGTAAGGGTATTCACTTCTTAAAATTTGAAATTTTGCAATTAATATACTTAATACAAAATGAGTATACAATAATGTCTCTGATTTGACACAGGACTGTCATAAAACACTGCACATTCTTCCTCTTCAAATTTTATCTCCCTTGATGTGTAGCATTACAAACACAATCACTGTGTAGTTGCTTTATAAAGGTAGCTTGGGTTGTTCTGAGCTTCCTGCAACTACATGGTTTCTGTAGAATCAGCACCTGCTGAGTGTGTCCTGTTTCATTATGAGCCACATCTACAGGAATCAGTGTTGATGGAGAAGGGAGGGTCCAGGAACCATGTGAAACACTGAGCTGGGAGGAAAACTGGACTGAAGTCTGTTTTCATTTTGTTCCGTTGAAACTGTAGGGGTGTGCTTTTGCTGTGTGTTCACGTGAAGTGCAGCACAACAGGTCCTTGCAATGTCTTCAGGCTGTGGGCATTACCTGAACATATAGAACAGCATTTTCACAATTTCTGACTGGTAATGAGGTGGTGTTTCTTTTCAGCTCCAGAATTAACTGGCTCTAGCACGACCCCGTTTTGAAGCAGGTGGGAGTACCTGGACTCTGCTTCCTTCATTGAGTTCAAACGCACAAGCAAGGTATTTTCTTCTTAATAGAAAAAGGCAGCTCTACTGTGTTCTCCAAGTGCTTCCTGTTATACACATGTGCTTGTTTTCCAAATATACTCTTCCTTCCTTTGGGAAGCAGTTAGAATGAGAGGGGAGTTAGGTCTGGGTAGTGGATTTTGGCATGTTCATATATGGAGTGTTAGGAAGTGAGATTAAAGACAACTTAAGGTCTGAATAAAGTGAAACTTGTGGTAATTGTTCCCTTTCTTCTTCTCTTGGCTTTGTTTGCAAGTTTTCTTTACAGCAAAAGGGAAAGGCTGTAACTGCCTTCCCACACAGGCTCTGAATAATGCGTATGTTAAATATTGCCTCAATACCGAGTTATGATGATGACAATAAAATTCAAGGGCTTTAACAAAACCGCAGCTAAGACAGAAGCTGCTCTCATTTTACTCACAGTGTGGCTTTTACTGGTTCCATTACCCTGTGAGCAATAATCCTTACCTGACTGGAGAAGGATGGATGAGCATTTGAAGAGGTTCATCTTGGACCTGATGTGTCAATGGGCCATTTCCCTCCAGAGCAGTCCATCCAGTCCCTGAGCTCTGTCTGGCAGGGTGAGCTGCCTCAGAGCCCACAGTGTCCCTGTCACGAGAAGCACTCCTGCAGTACGCAGAACACCTCAGCATTGCTTGGATGGTTGAGGCACACTGTCCTCCTGTGTCACCAGAAACTCTTTTGGTTGTATGGTCACAGAAAAAAAGCATGTCTTTGAAAGCTTGAAAAATCTGTAAAGCGTTTGGCTGGACTAAAGGCATTTTCTTATAGTACCAGCTGTTACTAAGTATTGTTCATTATAACAAAGTGAGTAATGAGAGTGAAGCTGTGATGCCTTTAAAGGATAAGCTGTGTTGACAGAAGTGAGCTGCACAATGATGTGAAAGAGCAGACCAGAGCAGTAATAAGAATCTAATACAGCAAACATTTCATGTTTTAGTCTGATGGCAAATTTAGTCAAGACTACAGGTTAAAAATGTCAGCTTTTCAGCAATTTGGTTTCTGTATACATGACTAGTGAACTTCCTGTTTTCAGGGAAGCAATTCTCTGTAATTTAGGAATTGAGTCAGACTAAAGGGAATCGAAATAATGTAGTGAGTTATTAAACAGCTGACTGTAAATATCAGAGCCAGCTGGTAGAGTGCAGGATCTGGTTGTAAAGAAATATGTCAGCTGTGCTAAGATATGGGATTCACATCCCGGGTGTTTTGCTGATTTTTAGTCTGTTACAAGCTCTGAAACCCTAATATTTGAAATGGAATAGAACCTGTCTAGCTATGATTTGTAGAAGGTCAGGTCATTAAAGTTACTTGTTTGTCACCTTGTGGAAATCAAGCACCTCCTTTGTGCAGAGCAGCCCTCTCCCTGAGCAGCTTCATGTGTGTCATTTCAGTCCCAGTTCTGAATGACTCCTGATGCAGGTTGAATTGAAAAAGAGGAGAGCTGGAATCAACTGTCAAAGGCTCATCATCTCTTTATGTTAAAATTTGAAACTGTGTATCAGTTTGAGTTTAAAAAAAGCTGTTTCTTCAGAAGTTGGTAAAATGTGTTTTATATTACTGTATTTAAGAAGTCTCATATGACATCCATCATGATTTCTGAACACATTCTGCCTAGGACTTGAAACTGAGGATTTACTATTGTCTAGAGGCTTTGAGGGATACATTTTTAAGTGTTTCAGTAAGTTGTTAAAGGAGAAAGGACTTTCAAAATAACATTTGTCCTAAATTTTCAGACATGTGGGTTCTAAATGATGCTCATAGTAGCTGTTACTGACAGATACGAACAAGAAAAAGGTGATGGAGCAAAGAAAAAGTATTTCATGTATTGGTAGATTGTTGTGGAATGTTTTCTGCCTTGGACCTTCTCCCATGTTTTGAGTACTTAAACAGTGAAAGGCAGAAAAGCTGCTATTCACAATCTCTGTTCAAAGAGAATTGACAGAAGTTTTTGGGACTTGATTTTTCATTACCGGTGTTCTCATAATTACGCTGTTCTGTCAATTTAGCTGTTTCTCTAGTACAAGATCTTTAATAATGAATTTACTCAGAATTCCTCCTGGCTGTAAAATGTCTTAGCTGCACTTCGCTACTGCCTTGAAGACTTCGAATTGAGATTTTAAACTGCTAAGGCAAATCTGGCTGGATGTGACTGGAGTGAAGTGCTCCCTCCTGGTATCTCAGTGTGGAATCATTTAACCTTTTTGGAGATAGGTTAGCTGTACAAATATGGCAGTGTTTTTATTTAGGCCTTCAGGAACAATATGCAGGTGGGTTTTTCTCTGCCATATTATCTTGCATCAGTGAATTGTTATCTCTGACTAAGCTCTTGTAGTACCTGCAGTTAATAATGTAGAAAAAAAATCTATGCCATAAACAATTCTTGTTTTGGAGCATAAACTACCCACTGATCTGTGGGTTTGAAAGGTACATTATGGTTCTGTGAGAACCATATGGTTTTATTTCTGGCCTTATGGCAGCATAAACTGACCTAAATTGCTCCTCTGGTATCTTAACTCCTGTGGTTGCTTTGTTTCACTGAGTGGTTTGAAACTTCCCCACACCTTCCTGCTGTTTTGGAGGCTCATTTTCTTGAGCAGATTTGAAAAAAATCTCTTTGTAAAACAGCAGAATAGCTCAGAGAAGAGTGTCCTTGTGAGGGCTGTGAGCTCTGTCTAGTATCAGGGCACGTGTTCTGTTGTGGGTAGCTCATGGTGCTTGTTGATGAGGTTATTTCTGTGCTCTGGCTTACTGTGCTGGGAGATAAGGGTTCAGTACAGATGCATTATTGTTTCCTCCTGTTTCTACATTTCTTTATCAACCTCCCCAGAACTATTAATTGGCACCGGAATTGCCTTTGTAGGTTTCCTCTGATATTTGGAAAAGAGGTGGCAGCCTGTGATGAAGAAAAGCAGAGAAACTTTTGGGTAGATAAGAAACTAAACACACAAGAGCATGTGCATTTTCTCCTAAAGTAATTGATTGTAAAGTCACCTCTATGTTCTGCCACACAGAGATGGTCAGCAGTCAGCCTGTTCCCATAGCAGACAGTGGGAAAAGGAAAAAGAAAAAAAGAACCAGAGCCACAGATCAGGTCCCTGGGAAGTTTGAAGGTTGGTGGCAATTTACAAACTTTCAATTGTAATCGTCTGCTTTGCCTCTGCTGTTTTTCTCAGTTCTCTTAGCTAAACATTGCATGTTTGGTAGGAACAGTGCTGATGTCAAAATGTTTTGATTGAACAGACGTGAGCACAAATACTGTGAAGCTTTGAAAGTAAAATATAATTCAGTGAGAAAACTGAGCAGTATAAAACTTCTTAGTGGGCAAGTAGCAATGGAAGATACATTGCAAATAAAGATGGTAGTAGCCTTCTAGGTTTAAAAGCTCAAGTTTGTTGTACTTAAAACACTGTCCTTGCAAGTAGAGTATGTATGATAGGCATTTTCTGAGCAAGGACTTAGTTGTTTTCCACCTGAAAAAAATGTTTCTGAGTTTTACATGAAGACAGGGGAGGTGACTGAGGTCCTAGATGTTGCTGAGATATACAACATTTCTAGTGTGAACAAATGTGTTATTTTGATGCTGTAATGAAGTTTAATTTTTCTGGAACTTGAAAGAGGGAGGTGAAAAATGAAGCATAGTTAAGACTGGCATATCTGCTTTAATACTACATAAATCTGAGGGATGCTTATCAGATAAAGAGCTTGTCTTGATATTATTCACTGAAATGCTTTGATGGATGTGTCCTTTCTTCTGGATTTCTTTGGCAGACTTGTACAAGCTGACTGCTGAGCTGCTTGGTGAGGGAGCATATGCTAAAGTTCAGGGTGCTGTCAGTCTCCAGACTGGGAAAGAATATGCAGTGAAAGTAAGTACAGAGTAAAAGCAGCATCACTTCTGTCTGTGATGTGTCTTCTCCTTTTGAGTCTCTCAGTAAAAATCTGCAATAGAGTGGGTAATAGCAAAACCTTCTAGGAAATTTCTGATGCTTGAAATGAGTCTGTTTTATAACTGTTGAGAAAACCTGTCATCTTAAGTGTTGTGTCTCCAGAGTGAGCTGGTGTATCAGCTGCAGGTAGAAGTCACAGTAAACAGTAAATCACTGTGATGGCTGGATCTCAGGGCAAGCTTTCCTCTCATGGTTTGGCTGCACTCCTACCTGTGTCTCTTCCTATGAAAGGAGGGGGTGGCCTACCAAATAGTGCAAGCTTTTGGGTGCTGCTCCAAGTTCAGAGAGCATCAGGTACTGCCAGTGGTTCATGTAAAGCTCTCTCTTTATTTTTTGATAGAGGCCAATCTTCTGTAATATCATTGTGAAGTGTTAGGGCTCATTTACAGATTTGTTGTTATCCTGAGACCCCCATTTAATTAAAAACACAAATACTAGCAACAGGGAAGCTTTATATTTGATTCTGTTCAAAAATAGGCACAATTTTTTAAGCCCCTTTAGAAATGTAGTTCTACAGATGCTGGAATTTTGTCTGTACTTGTGAAATTGTTGAAGTTGAAAGTTTGAAATAAATAAAGCTCTGCATTATGAATTGAATGTGATCAGGTACCAAGCCCCATGCAGTACTGGTGGGTGCTTGCCTGTTCTGCACCAGATAACTCAGGCTGCAGAAATAATAAACCAGTCCTGGATACAGATGGTGGTCATGTTTTGGTAATGTCATGAGCTTACAGTTTATGCAGCAATCATTCAGGCTCACCTCTGTGGAAAGCCCTTGTTCTTGTCCTCTTTCAGTGTGAAGGAAGGTGGCTTCTGATGGCTCTGAGATTGAATGTATGTTTTCTTTAATACAGGATGTTCTATAATTGGGTCTCTATAAAGTTTACTATGAACTTAACTCTCATTTTTTGGTGAATTTGGTACTTTTTGCTTAAATGCCTATAATAACAAATCTCTTATTTTTGACTGTTCAGTGTCTGATGTGACTCAAATCTATTTTTAGTAGAATTCAAGAGGATATCCTGTTCTGCACATTGCAAAGTTAAAATCATGCAAGAAAAAGCTTGTGGTAACTGTCCACTGGCTGTGTAATGTGTGGATTTAGTTCCTTTCTTCTCTTCCTGCCCAAATTTCTCTTGTCCTCTGAATGCCTTCCAGAGCTCTGCTGACACTGCTCTGCTCTGTAAACAAATGCCAGATGAGAAATTAAACAAACAAACAAAGGTGGAGTGTTTTTCTCTAGGGGGCATGACCTAGATTCAACCCTTGGAACAGTTACCTAATTCCAGAGCTACATGCATAGTTCCTGCAGTAATTTTTCAAATATGAGATCTTAACTCTTTTTTCACAGATCATTGAAAAAAATGCCGGGCACAGTCGGAGTCGGGTTTTTCGTGAAATAGAAACTCTGTACCAGTGTCAGGGTAACAAGTAAGTATAGTCTTGTCTTTATTTAAAGTGTTTTGATTATTTTATTTCAAATTTTTGTGTGACCAGGTTAGAAGCTTTGTGGTAGTCTCCTTAGAACCAATTGAAATTTAGACTTGACCTATTCAGAGTAAGAATTCCCCCTTCTCTTACCTGTGAAATTTAGGGGAACTATTTACAGATTAAAAGTTACATATCTCAATTAGCAGCCAGGTCAGGGTAGTCTGATTGTGCTTCAGTGATGCATGGCTTTGTCCAGATGAGAAATTAACATTTTGACACTCTCCCCTGTGATTTCACCATCAGCAAAAGCTGACCTGCTACCAGCTGCTGTGGAAAGGAACTCTTACCATTCCTTTCCCTGGCGTGTGGTTTGTCCTCCTCCTTGTGTCAGCCTTCCTGCTTTTGCGCTGGAACTCTTAGATCAGCAAAAAGCTCATTTAGTTCTCCTTTGGATGTGTGCTGACTTTATGTAGCCACAGGATGAAGCAATTGTAAAGCTGCTGCTCATGTCTGAAGAGGAAGAAAAGCTGTGCAGGCACTGGCAGCATGCTCTGGGAGCTCTGTGATGGGTTTGAGCCAGTTCTGGAGCTACTTTTAGATGTCTCTGTTAATCTAGAATGTATATATAACAGCTGTTACCTATATTGCAATTGTGCAGCTTATATTGACCCTTTTCAAACAACTGCTTAATATAACATACAGAAATAATTTTAAACCAAACGTATTTACCAAACCCATGGGCTTACGTTGTGCTCTAGAGGAGCAGATCGTATCTTCCCTCTTTGTGAGGTTAAGAGCATGTGGTCATCCAGTACATACCTGATGAAAAACTCAAGCTTACATGACCACGTGCAGAATACTGGGAGCTGTGTGTACCATTAAATGTATAGAATTCTGACTTACACATTTGACATTCTCAAAGAAACATGAGGTGTTCTGCAAAGAATTTACATGAGCTAAACAGGAGTTAGTCTAAAAATGGCAACTAAGGAGCTGGATTTAATATCCTGTTGACAGATGCCTGTCTCCTTTGAGCCCTGTGTGTTTTGCTTTGTGATTTCCAGAGAGGAAGAATGCCAATTTAATTATTTTTTCTTTATTTTTGCCTTCAGCACAAATGCAATGTTTTAAATTATTGAATAGAACCTACTACCAGTTATCTTCCTGTCAATTGAGCAGTAGCAGAGCTCTCACAATCCTGAATTTGGTGTTTGGCTTGTTTCCTGTGCTTGAATTTCAGTGTGAGTTGGAAATGTGGTTTTAATGCCACAGGCAACCAAAACAACTTGTTTAACTAGAACTTGTATTTTTGGTTGCTTCTGGCACTTCCTAGTTATCCATGCTGAAACTCTTCATTGCTGTGTGTACACTCTGTGCTTGTTTCTTTTATTTCCCTTCTTTTTTGTTTCTTTTATTAAAGGAACATTTTGGAGTTAATAGAATTCTTTGAAGATGACACAAGATACTACCTGGTCTTTGAGAAGCTGCGAGGAGGTACTGTGCAGAAGCTGTGCCTCTGCTCATTGAATCATTTTGGCTCCTGTTTGTCTCCATTTTAAACCAGTAATTGAAGAACTTACTTTAAATGCTTGAGAATTTCAAGACAAGAAGTAGAGGAAATATTAAACAAAGCTTGAAGTATGGTTATTCCTGAGTATTGATGGGTTTGGTCATGCATTTACAATCCCTTTCTGTAGCTCAGTGGTGGAAACATCAGCTCTGTTAAAGGGAAAGGTTTGGAATACAGTCAGGAGGTCACAGGCCCTTCAGGCCAGGGGAGACACACAGGATGTCAGGTGTTATGTATGATCCTAGTGCAGCATCTGTGTACTCTGGCAGAGTTTTCCCTTGATGTAGGATTGACTTCATATCCTGAAACTCGTGGAACTCTGTTATGAAAATCATCTTGCCCGTGCCTGGGGTTGCTGTAATTGAGTACCAGTTGTGCTCATGGGTGTTTGAGAGCCCATCAAGTGAGCCTGAGTGGTCCCTGGGCTCCAGCACTTCCCACTCACCTGGGGAGTGAGAAAGCTGCAACGAGCACTTCGTGGACTTTCTCACATTTCTCTGCATTGAGTATAATTACAGTACCCACTAATTGCATGGCTGTGCAAAACCTTGAGCTAATGTGACCAATCCTTCAAAGGAAAATTGAGCTTTGCAGTATCCTGCTGTCCAGAGAACATAAACTATTTTTAAAAGAGATGGATGTGTATTTTTCTTGAGTAAAAGCTTTTGTTTAAATTTCCTCAAAATTGCTGCATCTTTTTATTGTGTTTTCCCATAACTCTTTGTCTTAATGCACAGACTTCTCTGACAAATTAGCTGTAATAGGGCTTGATTGAGATGAATCTGCATTTGTCTTTTTTCTCATCTCCACATTCTTCCATTAGTTAACCCTCTTCTTTGTGCATCTGTGGTTGTCAGTGTACCTGCATGACTGCTGAGAGGATAATAATGCTACTCCTTCCCTCTTAGCTACTGTTTTTACAGGGTGAGCTAGGGCTGAGGCTAGTTTTCTATTTAAAAAAAAACCCAGTATTTGAAGTGTTAGGTATGTGGTTTGAAGAGAAAGAGTGGGAGTTAGGGGTCAGGTCTGATGCACTGCAGATTCTGATGTGAGTGGCACAGCTGGCAAGAATGAGAACATTAATCTTCAATGCAAGCCCTACTTCAGTAACTCCACTCTCAGAGGCTGCTGTCACTTGGTCTTGGAGCATAATTTGGGCTTTGCATTTTCAACTTTGCCTTCTGGTAGCTGTGGTAACTGAAGGAGCTCTGCTCCCATTTTATCTGGGTTCAGTTCACTGTGATGTGCAGAATCCCTTTAGTATCCTTGTCTGACGGCATTTTATAATTGAAAGAGTTAAGATCCAGCTGATTATATTGAACTTGCATGATTTAAGAGTCTTTTCCTCTTTTTTTTTTTCCCCTCTGAAATGCATTTTGAGAGGTGCTGTATGATGCTTTCTCTCTGGTGATTACTGGAGAGGTAGGAACAACTGTGGCAGGAGTGCCCTGCTATTCTTTCTTTGTGAGAATTCTCTTGTGTGGGCTGAATATAAAGTCAGTTGAGTATGTTTTCATTGATATTGATATAATTCTTATCTGAGAGGGTTTGAATATCAGCTCTGTTCAGAAAGGCAATTTCAAATAAACCTGCTGAGTGAAATCAACACTTCAGGTGGCTCAGTATTGTTTCCTGCAAAGTGTGGGGTCTTTTCCACAGGCATGGAAACATTGAAGAACTGCTACTGCTTCCTAAAGGTGCAAAGAACAACTATACCAGGAAACCCCTTTGAACTTTGTGCACTCAAGAAATCTGTAGCAAACTAGAAGGTTTTGGTTTTGGCAGGGGAAAATGACTGTATTTGAAATCTAATAACCTGGTCCAAAGTGGCTGTCCTCCACCCATCTGACACAGCATGGCTGTGCATATCTGAGCAGTCTTTTGTCTGTCTCTCATTTTTGAATGCCCTTCCTCTTCCCTCTCTGAATGCTCACTGTGGAGGAGTGGCAATACTATTGATGGTATAAGAATAGGAATTACCCAGTAGGAGATTTCCTTCCATTTCTAGAACTGAAGAATAGAAGTGAAATCACCTGAGATAGAAAATGTTGAGTGTACTGAGGCTAATAATAAATGGCAGTTACTTCTTGAATTTCTTTGCCTCATTGCTTTTACAAATACACCTCTCTGAATAAGAAAATAGAAGGCAATAGTAAGGCTACTTAGGGGACTTGGATCTCTGTGGACTACATGTAATTGGTTTTTTAAAGACATTTCTAATCCTTTGAGAGGTTTGATTGAATTCACTTTAAGAAGATGAGGAATCAAACCTCCCTTTATTCTTCGTTAAAGGGATGCCAGTGAGGCTCTGCCTGCAAGCTACCAGCCCTTCAGTATGTTTTAATTTAGAGGTCTTTTGTCAGATTTTATATCCCTGGGCAAATTTTGCCTTAAGTCAGTGTAGAAGCCTTGCCTTGATGCCACTGGGAAATTTGATGTGTATTTAAAGGTCAAATCTCTTTTTACTTTGATGGTGTTGAGGCACAAAACATGTATCCTTGACTTTCAGTGCAGGGTTTCAGAGGTGACATTATAGAAAATGCAGAGATTTTGAGCATGACCACCCATGACTTGGGGTAGATTGGGTTTTGCTGAAATGTTTATGAACCTCCTTAGCTAATGTTTGAGCTTTACTGGTAACTATCTCCACTGTGCTGGCAAATCTCTACTGTCAGTGTGTGGAAAACAGACCAGTCATGTCCTGGGGCAGTAAAAAGTGATTGCCTCTCATGCTGTGCTTAAACTAGAGAGCTGCACTGTTTGAAAATTATGTTCTAGCACACTTAAGTGTTGGAGCTGCTCAGTTGTGCCTTTTTCTTCTTAGTCATTCCCCTCTTTGCTCCACAGAAGTTGCCTGCTGTGAAAGGCTGCTGTAAAGTGTGAAAATGAGGTTATGGATTCATGATACTTGGAACTAGTTCAGCATTCATACTGAGGTTTTCCCTTTCACCTGTTACCCTGGCAGGTTCAATCCTGGCCCATATACAAAAGAGGAAGCACTTCAATGAACGAGAAGCAAGCAAAGTGGTGAGAGACATTGCCTCTGCTCTGGACTTTCTTCACACAAAAGGTGAGAGAAGGCTTGCCTCCATCCTTACTAGTTGATATTTTGAACTCAGGTTATGAAGGACATTTACCTCTAAGTAGCCAGCTTTTGCTAGTGTTTCCATTTACAGCAATGACAGATGACTTAAGCTGTTTTCCTCTATGACATTATTTTCGTATGGTAGTATTTTAACTAATCGGGTGTGTTGAGATGGTACAGGCTTTTCCAGAAGAAAACTTAAATCGGCATCCAGGGAAAGCTAACATTAGGGTCGAGTCTGTTTGTTCCTGTTACACAAGCCACCATATAAAGGTTACTCAGAAGAGATCTAATATAATTTTAATTTCCTCTTCTTTCAGGTCAACGGAGTTAACTTTTTTGTAATTACTCAGAATGTCTGCTAGTTGCAAGACCTCTTGGTTTGTAGTAGCTTTTGATCCCCACATTTAGACTCAAATTGAGAGACCTAAGTGAACCACAGTCTTTATTTGAATGTGTCCTCAATTCATTTGGAATTTGCTTAGATTTAAAAGCAGTTATGTTTGTAGGGATTTTAGTGTTTTTCTGCTGCTTTTTTGACTTGGGAATACTTTTGTTTAAATTCCAAAATTTCTGTGCATTATGGTCATCCCAGAGTATATTTTTGGGCTGAATGTGATGGATGCTTTTGAAGTCTTTCCTGGGTCCTGATTATCTGGCCTTGCAGCTTCAGTTAATGTTACAATGACTACCTCTGAATAGAATGGCTTGTAATTGGAGACTGTTTATTGATTATTTATTTTGATAGATTTTTTTCTCTTCCTTTTTGCCATTCTGATTAGCCTGGTAGGTCTCAGCAGATTTGCATTTGCTGCCTAAGCTGATTAGGACCAGCCCCAGTTCAATAAAGGTTTAGTTGTAGTCTGTAATTCTAAGTCTCAGGACTGTTTATATGCTGAGTTGGAATCACAGCACTGGTACCTCAAGGGGTTGAACCCATTAAAAAGAAAATTGTAGCAACGTACAGGGATAAAAGTGGTAAACCTGAGAAATGTGGATCTTGTCACATGCTGTGACTGTTACAAGAAGTTACTTTTAATGTAAACCAACGTTAGTTTGGATTAAGAATTTTGGTAATTTTCCTAGCCTGTCTGTATGGTAACTCAACTTTAAACCTTCAGGGAAGGTGCTTTTTGAATATCTGTGTTTAGAAGATTTTGATTTTGAGATATGGGGCAAATAAGGAACAGGAAACTTAGGCTGAATATATGGAAAAATTATGATTTGGTGTTTTAGGGCTGTAGTGGGTTTCTTAATGGCTGAAAGTCCAGGTACCCCATTCAAGAAGGTTTAACATCAGCTCAGCTAATACGCTTCTGTAGTTCTCTTTCAGCTTTTAGTTTTAATTCCCCTTTCCCCAGACAAGAGGAGAGTGATTCATTAAAATGGCTGTAGAGCAGCAATCTGCTTTCGAGTTGTTTGCTGTGAACTGGGACAGTGGGGATGTGGCTTGCAGAATCAGCTACAGCAACTTTCATCCCCTTTCCATTTTATTGTTCTCTTTATGGTTCTTCCGTGTGACATTAAAATAATTAGTAAGTAGGATACAGAGCACTAAAGTAAACAGGAAATTAAAACAGTTTTATTGCACAGCTTAATGGTGAAGTGCTGTAGCTAAATGCTTTTAAAAAAAATGGAACGAGGACAACTAATTCTTTTGCTAGGAGTCATTTAAAACTCAACTGGATGATAATCCTGCCTTGCACCCACTTGGGATGTGTGTGCTTTATTGCTAATAATCTGCTGGAGGGGTGTTTAAAGGCAGTTGTTTTCTCAGTGCTCTGTGCAACTGCAAAATCAAATGTTACATAAGCAGACATTTGAATTTACACAATGCTACAAAAAGATGCTGCTGCCTTTCCCATTGCAAGCCAAGCGTTGGCAGTTTGGTCAGCCTTGTAAATGTCAGCACAGGCCACTTCAGTGGGTTCTTTGTGCCGTCTCTTGTGCCAAAGCCATGTGCACTGTGTCAGTGTGAACACTCTGATTCCTTTAGATTGGGGTGCTGCTGTTATATTTTAAGCCTTGTGGAGTGTACTGAAGAAAAGAAAGTAAAAGCTCCCTTGCCTACAGTTTGGTGGGATTTTCCTTCTTGTGCTCTGAAGTAGTATCAGGTGTCCTTGGAGTGTAAGTTTCTAAATCAAGGCTAGACTGCAGTTAAATTACAGCCAAGTTGCTCATTTGATTTCTTTTGCCTCTCATATTCTACCTTCCAATTGACTTTGATCGTAATAAATGGAGAACTTCCAGAAATTTTTTATTTAGGCTTTTGAAGAACTTCTCTGACAACACAGAACCACCTTGCTTATGGATTACATGGATAACTTTGTGCTTCCCTGTTAGGTTTGTCTGTTCTGATAGCAGTTGAATGAAGAAGCCCTTTAGTTGTTTTCCTTTAGCGTTTTTTCTGTGTCTCCAACTGAACCTTTAATTTTTCATTTGCTTCAGCAATGAGTATGTACCTCAAAGGGATATTTTCATCTGGGAACTTGGGGGATTTTTTGCAGGTTAGAGTGCCTCAAGTACTGTCTGTGCTGGTAGGAGTTCAGCAAGTCAGTTGATCCATCTGGAAAGAAGAACTTTACTGTAAAAGGCACAAAAATAATTTAATTAAACTGTGTAAAGGATTAAACTTTCCTACAGGTCAGTCATCTCAATAAGCAGGTTTTAAGGAACATAATTAATTTGGGCTAACAAAAAATTCTGGTGTTAGCAGGTTCTTAATTGCTTGACAGACTCTCCTATACAGTTAAGGAGAATAAAGATATAGCATGATGCAACAATACTTTTTACAGTTACACTTTACAATTAAATTATTATATTTAAGAGGGGCAGATGTGTGTAGCATGCTCAGACCTAGAATATTTCCCAGGCCACCTTCTAATAAAGAGAAGTTACGAGAAATAAAACAGCGGAGTATCCTTTCTAATGGACATTTGTACTCTCTGTTTAGGTATTGCTCACAGGGATCTGAAGCCTGAAAACATCCTGTGTGAATCTCCAGAGAAGGTGCTGCTTTGGTCTCTTTAACCTTCTGAACTGTATTTTTTTAACTTGGTTCCCAAAAACTGTCCTTGTATTTTTTCTGTTCTTGAAAACTTTTGAACCCACTAGTGAACTTCAACTAAATTTAACAGAACTGAAACTTAAAGGAAACTAAATTCTTCCTTGAGCTGTGAAAATATGAACATCTGGCTAAGAGATAAAAGGGCAACTGTCCTCTGAGAGGGCATGGCAGTGACACCCTAGTGCCTCATCTGTTCTTAGCCAGTGCCCAGATGGACAAGCAGCATTTGGAGGCCAGCTGGTCACAGTATATGACCAGTTTCCAAAGTGCCCTGGTGTGTACTGGCACTTGCCTAAGCAAATAAAAAAATACTGTAGCAGGATCAGATGCTGGTGGTGTGAGTGCAGCTGGGGCAGGGCAGGTGAACACAAGGAGTGGAAGGTGGCTGTAAGAGACTAGGTCTCACTCGGGACTTGTGTTCTGTCCTGGGGTTTTCTACTTCACTTATATACATATTCATGTGTTTTGCATTAATCCCAGTCTTCCTGACCTCTTATTTTTTTTAGATATCACCAGTAAAAATATGTGACTTTGATCTGGGCAGTGGGGTGAAGCTGAACAGTGCCTGTACTCCGATAACCACTCCCGAGTTAACGACGCCGGTGAGAGACCTATTGTGGCTTTGTGCCTTTTTTTTTTTGTTTTGTTTTACCATAAACCAATTTTTCTTATCTCCAGAGCAGACCTTCCAAAGAGCTTACTGCCACTACACCCAATGCTGGACAGTTCATTTCAAGCAAGCGTGTGTGTGATAAATACTGTCTTGCTTTCGTAGTCACAGAATAAATACACAAAAGCACAGGAGCCCGCAGTGTTAGTCCTCCTGTTGGCCAGCAAGTGACACATTGGTCCTGCTTAGCTCTTACACAGTCAGATGGGGAAACTTTTTGTGCACATTTTTGAATGCTTATGGGCAGACTTTGAACCTTAATTTTGTATTCATTTCCCCATGTTTTGGTTCTGTAGCTAAACCAATGAGCTAAGGAGAATGCAAGCTCTCTAATCAGTGTGTGGCTTTATAATACACATTAATGGGAAAACTACAGTCCTGTGTTTTTGCCATTTACTGTGACAGAAAAATCTGACTGTATTGCAGAAATCTGACGGAAATCTATTCCCCGATACACTTGTCTGATAACTAATGGATAAGATTTAAACTCCTGAAAGATGTAAATTAGTATTTTGACCTTGGATTAAAGGTTCACAGTCATGTGGAACAGCTTATGGTACTGCTAAAGAACTATATGAACTTCAGTAGTCATTGCTGCCTGATTTCTGCTTTTAGACCAAGCCACTTAATATAAAGAGTGAAAAATTATAAAGCTGAGTCTTGTTTTGATGTGACCCTCCCTTTGAAAACTTGCTTGAATTTGGTTTCTTAGTGTGGCTCTGCAGAATACATGGCACCCGAAGTGGTGGAGGTCTTCATGGAGGAGGCCACGTTCTATGACAAGAGGTGTGACCTGTGGAGCCTGGGAGTGATTCTGTACATCATGCTCAGTGGTTACCCACCTTTCGTGGGCAACTGTGGCACGGACTGTGGCTGGGACAGAGGAGAAGTGTGCAGAGTGTGCCAGGTGAATGTGGGGAGCACAGAGTTCTCCCTTGAGCTTTGGGTGTAGGACTTGCCTGTAATGTCAGCAGTGCAGAGCTGTGCCTGGCCCTGGCAGGGAGCTGGGAGGATGGTCTGTCACTAGGAAGTGAGGGTGGCAGTACAGAAGTTGAGTGATACCAGTTTCTAAAGTAAGGTTGGGCAACTGCCTCTCCTTCCTCCTGTTGTGAGATCTCAGAGCTTCTCCTCATCCTCTTCCCCACCCTACCATGCTCCCTTGTTCTGTAATCCTTGATCTGGTTCCTGCAATTCCTCAGATAAAAGTTGAGCCCTGGGAGGGTTGTCATGCCAAGCTTGAATTTATTATTTCTAAAAACTGAGTATTTTAGCTGCCCTCTTAGGGGTGGGGGGAAGTGTTTTCAGCAGACAATGTGTTGTGTCCCTCTTAGGGTGCACTGAACCCTCTATGGAGCTGCCTGTCGCTCTCCATTGACTCCATAAGGAGACTGGATGGTTTCAGTTGTTGCCCTCCACATTAGGTGGATAAAAGTAAGTGAGAAGTCTGACCTTCTGGTTGCAGTGTATTTCAATTGAATAATTTTTCCTTTACTAGAACAAGCTTTTTGAGAGCATTCAGGAAGGCAAATATGAATTTCCTGACAAGGACTGGTCACATATTTCCACTGAGGCCAAAGATCTCATCTCAAAGCTGCTGGTTTGTGATGCCAAAGAACGACTTAGTGCTGCTCAAGTTTTGCAACATTCATGGGTTCAAGGAGTATGTATCCCCCTTTATATCATTTTAAGGGTTCTTCTTCCAAAGTGACAAACATGCTGTTCCCTGTCTCTGAACTTTTTATCAGTCCTTGTGTGTTTTAGTGCTTGTATCTTGATTAATTAAATGATACACAGTGGCTTTATTTTTTCTGTGTGGTAAATATTTGGATGAATATGTCAGCCTTTAAATGTTTGTTTTGTTATGTTTAATTATTGCTTTGTGCATTTTAAATGGCTTTCTTGTGAATAGCAAGCACTGCAGTACACAAATTATTGTGCTAATACAGTAATGCAGAATGCCGGTAAATATGGTTATAAAAGAACAGCAGTGTCTTCTTTTGCTTCAGTTCCTAGTTCAGGAAAGAAGGAATAGACACTCTGGAGAGCTTCCAAAGCTGTAGTCTTATACCTGCAAGCTGTGAAATCTTCTTGTGATGGGAGACAGATTATGAAATATGTTTTGCAAACAGTGATTTGTAAGCCCACAGTGAATTAGTTTATATGCAGTATCTGTTAGTTGTAAAGATTTGGGGGAATCACTTGGTTTTTGTCACTCTTGGGTAAGCTTGGTTCCCAACTGCTGATATGTAACTAACTTTTCTTAACTGCTTCTTCTAGCAGGCTCCTGAAAGGGGATTGCCCACCCCTCAAGTTCTTCAAAGGTAGGGTTTATTTTCTAAACATCTTGGTGAAAAATAATTACTGAAGGAATGGGGGAGAGAAAACAATTGACAAATTAGGAGGAAACATCCTTTCCTGAGAATGGAACTTCATAAATGTGCAGCAGTAATTTTGTTAAGAACATCAGAAATATTAAAGCTCTGAATTTTCTTTATGATCTAATCTTGCTTGTTTGTGGGAAAAGCATTAAAGGGAATTCCTGCAGTGCAATGTTAATCTTAGACAGGATATAATGATGGTTTTGTCAGCTTGCTGCCCAGGAGGGGGAGAAAAAGGCATAAAGGCGTGTGCTACCCAAAGAGACTGCTTTCTGATGGGTGAATAATCACCATAAACACAGATTTGGATCTGACTTTCCTTGTAGTTGGTGGTAGTCACAATATCCATTTACTGTGGGCAAGCCTCATTGGAGGTGATTTGATGGGAGATTCTGTTTGCCAGAGAGCCTGAGTCACACATCTGTTTCTGTCTTCATGTCTGCTGCTGGTGATTCCAGATGGTTCTTCCCATCAGAAATGTATTTCCTTAAGCCAGAGGTGCAGTTACGGTGGGACTGCAGTTCTCTGCATGTGCCCAGTTTTTGATAATGGGTAGAAGTTAGGGATGACATCTCAGGTGGCTTCCTGGGTTTATATCAGAAGTCCTTGGCAGAGGGAGGAGTAGAACTGTGGCTGTTGCCAAAAACCCAGAGTGTTTTTGTCATATACTGCTGGTCCTCTCCGTGAGGATATTAACCGGTCATTTTGCCTGCTGTCAATGATTTGGTAGAAGAAATAAAGGTGCCGGGAAGTAGATACTCTGCTGTGAGGGCAGGTGGGTGAAGTGCCTGTGTTTTACCTGCTCCCTCCTGTTCTCTCCCTGGACAGGAACAGCAGCACGAAGGACCTGACGCTGTTCGCTGCCGAGGCCATAGCCCTGAACCGGCAGCTGTCCCAGCACGAGAGCGAGCTGAGCGCGGAGCAGGAGAGCGCCGCCCACGCCGTGTGCTCCATGAAACTGTCCCCTCCCTCCAAGTCCCGCCTGGCCAAGCGCAGGGCCATGGCTCACGCCACCAAAAACAGCGACTTCCAGCCAGTTCCCCATAACGCCTTTTAAAGTTCTTTCCTGCTGTGGGGGGCAGGAGCAGTCTGTGTTCTTATTTGGATTTTCAGCGCCGATAAAAGCTGCTCTGCTTCTGACATGTTTATTAGGAGCTTGCTCTTGATGTGACTCGTAACTTTTAAGGGGACAGCTTTTTATGGGAATGTTTTTTGCCTGTCAGATTTAGTGCATTAAGATAATTCAACTGCTTTTTTTTTAAACTGCAGAAGACGAGTTTGCTGCTGTATTATCTGAGGTGATAAATCACTAAGTTTTCCTCATTTTCTTCTTAGAAGAGCACAGTTTAAAATGCAAACTTGAAAACATCAGGAAAAAGCCCACACTTTGCCTAGCAGAGCATCAAGCCTCTCCCTGCCAATGGTTGCTCTCCTTGATGGCACATTTGGAAGCTGCTGCTGTTATTGTCAGCAGTGGGGTCTGTTCTCAACCAACAGTGCCCTCCTCTCTTTCTGTAGACTCAGGAATGAAGATGATGACTGGGTGGATCTTTGTCTCCATCACCCTCATTTGGCTTAAATGGAATGAGGATGGTACTGTAAAGGTGCAAGGATTGCTCATACTTCTAGAGATGGAGGGAACTGGGTAGCATTTTATGTTGTTGATAATTTGTGTCAGCATGTGGGCTGAAAACTGGGAGGGGTGGGGTTTTTTTCCGACATCTGTTTGCTCTGAACTATAATGTACTCCATACCATCTCTATTTTTATTTTCTGGAGTTTGTCCATTATGTCCCCTTGGAACAGTTACATTCTTAAATCTGATAACCACAGTGCAACAGACTGTTTATGTAACAGTTTATATTTATTATAGGTAGGGTTTTTAATATTCATGTGAGGTTTTATTATATTAATGCTATCCTCAGTTAAACCTTCCCTTCTGCAAAATTATATTTCTTCATGACCTTTTGTGTGTCCCAGCTGGAGTTCCTAATGTGAATGGACGGACATCAGTGAATTTTGGTGTGTGAATAATTTATAAATGCCAAAAGCAGAGGTACAGCTGTACAAAAGTGGTGCTGCAGCCATTGAATTCTGCCTCCTGCAGTAATCTCAGGCTGGGTGTCTAGATTTTTGCTTCCAGTTTCACTACTGTGGTGAAACAGAGCCAAGAATAATTTGGAAGGGTTTTGGCTGAAAAGCTGAAGATTTTAAGTGACCAAAGGGAGGTCCATGGAGAAGGACGCAGATGTTGAGCACTTTCTGAAACATAAGCTGTGAAAATTGGGCCCCTAAGATGCCCATGATGCACCTTAACTTGCCAGCCCTTTCTGAAACCTTTTGCCAGGGCTTTTTGTGCAGGAGGGGAGGAGGAGACCTCCAAGTGCCAGCACAAAACCCTCCCAAGCAGTGAGAAGGAATAAAGTAGCAGATGCAACAAGCACTTGGAAGTTGAAAGGTCAGAGCTGAATGTCTGCATGGCCTATTCAGAGTGGTTTTACATTGTCAGTAATATCAGTGCATACAGCTATTTTTATAAAACCTGCTGTATTTTGTGACTAATATTAAAGTTGTTATTTAAAGGTTTTTATACGTTGTGCCAGCTGATGGATGATGAAATGTATTTTGCTTTTTAAAATTAAAATGCCCTAAGTTATGTATTTAACATATTTGGCAGTTCTTTGTGGTTTTTTTCCTCTTTATTTTCGGTGACACAGAAAAGAGAATTACTTCTTTGTGTGACATTGGATTTAAGACCGTTGCAGTCTCTGAGGACTAGGTATACCTCCCTCTTCTATTGATTTATTTTATTTATCAGTCTCTGATCTCAGATTTCTTTCTGGGAACTGAGAAAAGTGCCCCAAGCAGGGAAGAGGTGTTAACTTAAGCCAATTGTTCTGTTCTAGTGTGTAGTCTCATTCTGAGTGCCTCTTGTGGAGTCGTTTTTTAGTTTCTTTGGAGGTCTGTGGCTCTTGGGTGGGGAAGGCTGTTTTCCCGGAGGGGTGGGATGCAGCACTCCCCAGTGCTCTGTGCAGCTCCTACCTTGAGGGAAATCTGAGCAGAGCAGGAATCCCAAGCCAGGTGCCAAGCCCTTGATTTGCACTCGCCTTTTTTTTCAAAGGAAATCTGCCATATTCACATCAAATGCTTTTGGTTGAACTGTGCTCCTTCCCTTTTCCTCCGCAAGAGCCGTACCAGAGAGCATGGGAGACCTTGTGCCAGGGGTACAGGAGGATGTTTCAGTGGGGCAGCTCTTGGATCTTTCTTTGCCTCAAAATGAGAAGCCAGATTCAGCTGATGATCCAACAATTGGTGCCTCTTTCCCTCTGATCTTTACCTTTCCCTGAGAGTTCAGCTTTCTTCTTCAGGTGTGTTATCCCCAGAGGGCCTGATTTGGAAGGCCTTTGTGATGCGTCTTTCATGTCAGTGAGGAAAAGGCTCTTGTTTCTAGGTGGAAAGTCACTAAATCAGGAACTCTGATCTGTCCTTTTGGGTTAGAGCTGGGTTTGCTTTTGTTGCCTGCAAGCCTCTTGTTTGGCAACCTGTGGAACATGAATGCTTCGTTACTGAACCCCAGTGCCTCCCCTTTGGGAAGGGCTGAATCTGGGCCATGTTTTTTCAGTTACATGTGATCAACTACACCAGGCAGCTTATGTGGGCTCCCTGGCTTCTGCAAAATGATGGGAAAGTGTCTCCTTGGTGATGAAATGGGGTTGGCAAGGCAAAAGGTGTTTTCAAGAATTCAGAAAGATACTCTGACCAGCAAGGAGAGCATCAGAGGAGCTACACTGATCTCTAATATTGATTAGGCAACCCACAAGAAAAATTTTGCTTTCCCTCCCCAAGGTTTTCCTCGGACGTGGGTGAGCAAACTGAGGGAGAACCATCAGCATGATTTATGGGGAAATAATTTCAAACAAATTGCAATCAAGCAGCACTAGTCTCCAAGCACCCCCTTCAGTCCCCTCGGGAGCCAGTCACACAGGATGTTCTGTAGGATTTTGCTGACCTTTGTGTGCAATATTTCACAAAGTGCATTCAGCCTTGTGCTTACCAGTGTGGTTTCTGCATTGTTGGTTGCATAAAAGGAAGCTCCAATTTTTCATTGTGTGATATTTTTTCTGCTCTCTCTTCCTTCCCCACGTGTTTATTGAATCCTTTATCAGGGATGCAAAGATGCCTTTGTTATTTGGAGGGCTGTGGGTGGGCTGGCTTTCAAGGTAGTGAGTAGCTTTGTTAATTTTCAAAACTAATAATTTTCTTCGGGCCACTCCAGTGGCAGCAACAGGCTTCAGATTTGGCTTCCATGGAAACACACTGCCATGGTAACTGAATGGCCTGACAATCAATCCATCCATCCATCCTTCCTTCCTTCCTTCCTTCCTTCCTTCCTTCCTTCCTTTCCTTCCTTCCTTCCTTCCTTNGAGGTGTATCGAACACAGCATTGTCTGACCATACATGATAAGATCACAGGCCTACTTATCTTTCCAGCAGTAGGGCTACACTGATAGCTCCTTCCTTCCTTCCTTCCTTCCTTCCTTCCTTCCTAATGTGTGTTTAGTTACCCCTGCCAGATTCCATCAGCACATCTAAAATTCTCCAACCATAGAAATTCACTTCTCTGGGAAGATCAAAAAGTTGTAAAACCGATGGTGCAATTTCACTGCCGTTGTTGGGGGAGGGAGCTCTTTTGAGTGTGGAGGGAGATGTCACTGAGACAAATTCCCTTCAAAAGGGGGGAAAAGACCCTCTAAAAGAGATGCTTCATCTTTAAATTGTTTTGTGGGGACTTGCTGCCAAGGGCTGGTTTGGGAAATTGGACTCTGCACCCAGCCCAACATCTGTAGTACTGGGGAGGGTGAGAATTGACTCATCCAGTGGTTGTGAGCCACAGCACCAGTGTTTTGCTGGGTCCCTTCCAGCTAATTAATTTGACACCAGATTTTCTGTTGCTGCCTGTCACAGCTGCTTTCACACTAAGATTGGTTAGCAAAGTTTGGCAGCCTGACAAGCAGCCCCAGTTCAGCAACTTTGCTCTGATTCAGCCTGGAGTGGGAGGGAAGGGGGAATTGGACCTCCTGAAATGTTTTGCTAAGCAAGAAGCAGGGCAAGGGCAAGGACTCTGCAGAGCAGAGGGTACAGAAGAGCTTGGAGTCAGATGTTTTATGGTTTTGCTTTCTCTTTGACCCAGAACAAAGCTCAGTAGCTAACTGGCACCACATCTGATTAGAGTCCTATGGCCAGTTCTGAGGCGACACTGTGTGTATGGGTGTGAATCTTACTTCCCTCATGGTTCCCTTGCCCAAAATCGCCACCCTCAGGACCTGAGAGCTTTTCTTGTCAGCTGCCTGAAGAACTGTAGTGCCTGCACCCAGCTCCAGGCTCCTTGTGGGGGAAGCAGAGCTGCCTCATCTATTTCCTGCTCCTCTTTTCATTGCCTTGTTTCACCCTATTTTTCATTCGAATTTCTTGCAGCAGCTCTATATCCCTTTGCTTAGCCAGGGGATGCTCATGCAGTCTACCACAGCCTCTGCAGCCTGCTGTGGGCTGAAGTGCAGAAACAACT
Organism: Pomatostomus ruficeps; assembly: GCA_013400735.1. Taxonomy (NCBI): domain Eukaryota; kingdom Metazoa; phylum Chordata; class Aves; order Passeriformes; family Timaliidae; genus Pomatostomus; species Pomatostomus ruficeps. Next base: position 188,592 of record VYZT01059365.1, on the reverse strand, counting down.
CCTGGAGCTGCACAGCTGTTTGCTGGGGAACTGTGCAGCTGGTCCTGCTTGTCACTAAGCTTTGCCGAGGGATTTTGTTGGTGACAGTAACAATCCAGGGAATTCTGGTGGTGGTGGATGAAGCAGATTGACTTTTCTTCTCTAGCAGAGGGTTGAGACAAGGAGTGCTGGAGAGGGGTGAGCAGAACTGGCCACACTCAGCACTGCTGGGATGATCCAGGAGTGGGCTCCATTTGATAATTCTCAAGTGAGTGTGGTGTTCTGTGTGACATTATCCATGGGGACATTCTGTTTCCAGAGAAAAATGTATATCTCTGCCATGGAAAACTTGTGGAGCAAATGCTTTCTGTGCTCATCCTAAGCACCAAGCCCTGGTACAAAGCTTCCAGCTGGCTTCAGCAAGTGATGTTCCCACACTGGCTGATTTCCTCTTATGTTGAGCTGTGTCATGTCCTTACTGCTCTACCGAGAACTCTTAACCTAGTTTGGGTGTTTTCAAGCTGAGTTTACAGCAATCTGCTAGCTCTCTCCAAGCTCAGTGGAGTGTGCCACCCAGAACATGCTTCTTCTTGTGTTTTGTGAAAGGATTGTGTCACCCCTGGCTTGGGAAGATCCTGTTTATCCCCCACATGTTCTTCCAGCAGCATCAGGATGCAGCTTTTCCTCATGACTGGCCTTGAAGTGCCTCACAGTGCTATGATGCCCTGCAAAGCCATTTTTGAGGTGCCACATCAGCACAGAGTGTGTTCCTTCTCATCCCTACACCTGCTCTCAGATCCATCACAGTGCAGGAAAGGACAACTGTAAAACTGCCCCGTTCTGAGCAATTTACTTCAAGATTTACTTCAAACTGGAGCAGGCTCCCACTCCTGCAGGAAATACCATGAGATATTTCCTAAAGGTTTGACTATCCCACTTATTTTCATCATAGGCCTGAACAGCTTGTGCAGCTTTGAAGGCCTTTATCCCACCATTTTTCACCAAATGTACAGCTGGAACAGTTGATTTCCCCCTGCAGCTCCATTGCAGGAAGCCAGCAGTGATCTCTGTGCTGGTGGCAGGAATGCAGTCCTGAGGCTTGGGCTGGAAATGCCAGAACAGTCTGTCTGATCCTAACTGGAAACCTTGCTGGCATATCAATGAGCTCTGCTGCAGTCACAGGCTGCGATTGTGAATTTATAGGGGAAGTGATCAGATTAATTGAGCAGCAGTGGGAGTGTTCAATTACACCAGCTCCTGAGTAATCACGCATTGATGAACCATGTCAGCACACTTCCTACTGCCAGAAGCATTGCCCGAGGTGTGCGGAGCAGCAAGGCCTTTACTTCAATCAATGGCAAAGCCATACATTCCTCAGCACCAGCAGCTCCTCTCCTGCCTTGTTGATTCTGTGTAGGAATTTACAGAAGCCTCAACCAAGTATTTGAAGCCGTTTTGCTTTAGATTCTAAAATACCTGGAGTGATGAGGGAGATTCAGATGGCAGCTTGGACTCGTCTCCTTGATATGGAGATATCAGCTGTCATCAGTGTAACACTGCAAACACTGTCACCTGAAAGTGATCCCACTAATACTGGTGTGCACTACCCCAAATCCACACACATGATCCCAAAGGATGGTGATTCCAGGGCGTCTCTGGCGAAGACACTAAGCTGGCACCAGAACTTCTCCAAGATGCTCCATCTTTTCAACCTGTTTCTCCTGGCATCCCTTCCCTTATTTACAGGGCTGGAAGCGATACAAGCCGTCTGGCTCCATTTGTGCATTGGGAGTCAGGGCCACTTGCCTTTCCCACCTTCAAAGCCATGTCCAGATGCCATGAAAGGTTTGTGCTGTTGTGAAGGTTGGAGGAGAGCCTGAAGTGAAATCTGAACACACCTGTAGCCACTGTCTACCCCTTAGTCCATGCAATAACCTCATCTTCAATGTAAGGATCTCTACTTCTCTAAATGTTACTGCTTGTAATCACATTCCTTCTGACCCTCGCGTGTCCAGGTAAATACCCTGAGCCCTTTGGGTGGGAACGCCCCCATTCTGGTTCCAGCTGCGTGCACCAAGGCAAGTCACTGCCTTACACACTGCCCTGATGCCTCCCTGCTCCACAGAAATCTCTCGCCCGACTGTGTTAAGATTTCTCTGGTATCTTGGTGTCTGCAGCCACTAGCTTGCTTCTGGTTATGCAGTCCTTTCCTCCCCTCTGGGAACAAGAGACCAGAGGTCAAGTTTTCACAGCAAAAATTCTAATTGCTCCCTAAGAGCTGGGCTGCCTGCTGTTGACTTTCAGCCCTGTTACATTACTGAGGTGCTCTTTAATACCATGCTTGTGATATTCGGGTCTTCTTCTAAATGAGGGCTCAGTGTCATCACCAGATGTCACTGCCTGACTTCTCTTTCTGTCTGGGTCATCAGCTAAAATGATTTAATTGCTTGATGAATTTCACTGTTCCTGCTTTCTCCTCATTTGTTAGATCCCGTGCTGTCAGCACAACCATGGCATAAAATTCTGGCTTCTGTGCAGATTCCTCTCAGTGGCTCACATCACTGAAGTTACTTTTACATAAAACGTATGTATGACCAATCTCCTCACAAAAATATACACAAATCTGTTTGCACAGTGTTTCTGGGTGAAAGGAAGAACCTGCCTGGGAATGAGTGTGTGGGTGGCAGCCCGCTGCATAAACGGTGCTGCTCTTTCAGGCTCTGCAGTAGCTAAAGGATGTGCTTTCCTGTCCTCCAGATTCAGGCTTTACCTTCCTAATACCACATGCCAATTAAAATAAGCAGATCCCTATAGCTTGTGAAGTTTTATAAAACTCAATTCCCTTTGCTTTATTACAGGAAATAATACACAGCTGTAAGTTAGAGACCTCATATGTGTTTTTCCTGTTTTCTTCCCAATATTTGAGTATTTTTGCTTTGACAAGTCCAAATTCCTACTCTTTCTGCTAACTAGTTGATATCTAAATCACATGGTCTCTGTTTATGCTTCAGCTCACACCCTTCTCCCCTGTCCATGCTCTTCTGTGCCATCTAGTCTTCATATTGACTTCTCCAGGGGTGGACTTGGTCCATAATCTGGAGGCATCTCCAGGTTACTAGCTCTGTTTTACCTCTCAGGTGGAGGAAATCTCTCACCAGAGGCTGTGTCCGTAGCCATCTCTCTCAGGAATTAAGACTGAGACCCCAGTTTTACCCACTTTCATGCAGTTCCCTGGCCATATGAGGATCCTCAGGGTCTTCACCACCCTGCTTAATTCTGTGCCTGAATCAAGCACTTTCTCTTTTTAGGTTACACGAGAACAGATGCTGGGCAATCTCGAGTTTCCCATGAGAGTTTTTGGTCCAGTTCACAGCTTTGTTGTGGCACAAGCAGCCACTTTGTCAGCTCCTCTTGCCACTGGCGAGGCAACCCTCTCCTCTGCCATGGGTGGTTAAGCTGCCCTGAATTACACAGTATTTATTACACAACAAGAACACACACACACAGACTATTACTGTGACTCCTCATGGTGAGTTGTTTCAATGCTTAAAGCCTGTGGCTGGATGTGGAAGGTTTCCAACACCACCAGTTACTCACAGGCTGCACACAAACAGATCCCTTACATTATGGTTTTGGAAATATTCCCCCCTTGGGCTTCTTCATTATCAGTTCAGGACGGCAAAAATGCAGTCCTATATCTGAATTATGAATGCCAGCCTCTGTCTGCTGCCGTGCAGCCATGCAGCCTTGCCGGAGCTCCTTAGATGGGTTTAATCCCAAAACGACTTTTGAGGAATGCTGCCAAACTTTTACAACAGCACCAAAGTCGATGGACTGCCCTTCCCTCCCCACACTTGTAGCTTTTTATTATTTTTATTTGTCGTGTGTTTTTTCTTCTGTTGAATAATTCAGCTAATAGGCTGGCACTGGAGCTCTTGAGAGCTGTTCCCTAATGAGGGAAGCAGCTTGCCAGCTTTTTATCTTCCCAGCCGTTTGACTGCAAACCCAACATTATTAACAAATCACCATGGAAGAGCCGTGGAAATACAGAACAAAATGTTGTTGTCTTAGCTTAAGCGGGTGAGGAAGGAAAAAATAAACAGAATAAAAGAAGCCCAAGCCCTGCCTTGGAAAACAAAGTGTGAAAGTGAAGCGTGCGTGGAAGGAAGTGATGGTAATAGAAATCTCTTTGCAACCTCATTCTGTCTCAATATCTGCAAGCAGGCAAGGGAGAAAGGATGTTAACTTGCTGAAGAGACCTAATTCAGAGGATGAGTGTAGGTGTAGCTGTTGGCAGCTCTGTTTCTTGCCATGTTTTAATGAATAAGGGTTTGTACAGAAAGCTTTTCTATTTTTTTGCCAACTTCATTATTTTTTAAAAAGCTGGGTGTTTTACAGCCCAAGTGACAGAGATGGGATTTTAAAAAAAGAAGTATGTGATGCCTTTTTGCCCATTGCTGAATCCCCTTTAAAATGGCAATGATATCACTTTGCCCTGGGTTTGTTCAGATAAAGATCCACACTGACACACTTCAGATGAGCAGTTTAGTCCACGGTCCTCCCTGCATCTGCCCTTTCCTGGGTACCCAGCCCTGCTTACCAGAGCAGCGTTCAGCAGCTCTGGGTGCCTGAGGACTCCCACCAGGGAGGACATTTGCAAGGTCCCCCATGTCCATTGCAGGACAGTAAGTGGGGAGCAGGCAGAAAGGCTGATGTGGTTCAAATGAGCTGTTCCTCAAGCCAGCAGCTTGCCTGACCCCAGAACTCTGATCTCAGATTCCTGCCCAGCGAAATTCTGCAGCTGAACTAAAATTACACTGAGTGCTGAATCCAAGTTTGATGTTGATAACTTTGTGATGTTTTCTGCAACAGAAGGAAGATACTCATCTTAGATCTTGGGGTCAAATTCTCACCAGTGGATGCAGGATGAGATGCTTTATTTGATAGGAGGATTTTATCTCAAATACTGACCTAAAAATGTACATCCAAGAACCTCACATATGGCAAGGTCCCAGTTGTACTAGGTACTGTACAAACATGGGTCCAAGAGATTGTTCTGATCTCAGGAAGTGTGTTTTCTCATTTCTTTCCTCTTGTGTTGCCAGCATTTGCACAAAATGCAGAACTCTGAGCTGAATGGCACAGCTGGGCAAAATTTGGCACTTCTGAATTGAGCTAACCTGGCTTGATTGGAAAATAAAATCCCACTCATCTGGCCTGTAATTGCTATTAAAGGGTCCTTAGAAGATACAAGGCCAAGTTAAATCAACCTTGCTATATGGACATCCAGGGAATTGCATCAAATTAGAACAGTTAAAGACCTGACCTGCTATGTTTGTTTGCACTCAAAGCCTGGAGAAGGGAAATTGAGATGAGCAAAAATGATGATGGTAAGGAAAAACAGGGGAAAGCAGACAAAAAGAGTGATTGAGAGCTTATGGAGCATTGTTCAAAACGGGCCCTCGGGGAATTCAAGCTCACAATCGTTGCTTCTGGAAGACAGATCCCCTTTTGTTTGCATGGATGTGTTGCTGAGCACGCTCCCTCCGCTGCTCGCTCGGTTATATTCTGTCTCCTGCTCCACATCAGTCGTGCTCATGTCTCAGTCCATCCTTCAGCCACTGGCGGCAGGAGATGAAATACCCTTTGCTTTGCCTGGCAGGGATGTGTGTGATGTGCAGCCAGATGGCTGCCAAGATGGGCATTTGAGAGTGTCTCCACATGATTAAATTGCAGCTGCTGTTTTCGCAGTCAGAGGTGATGGGAGGGTTCCCAGCAGCAACCAGGAGCAGATGGACGAAGAGGGACATGTCTTGGTGGGGTGTGATTAAAATCCTCTGGGATGGGGTGTGCTCAGTCCCACTCTGGGCTTGGGCTTTCTGTTGGACAGGGGGATCATAGGAATGGGTTTATTCTGCCTGCCCATAAGGGTGGTGACCAGGAGCTTGCTTTGATGCACCAGTGAGATCCCACTGTAGCTGGTAGAAGCCAAACTGATTTCTGCTGTTTCTTGCTCTTTTTTCTTTGTTTTCCTCTTACTGCTGCATTATCTTACTAAAAATACCTGAAATCGTATCATTTACTGAGCTGCTTCCTCTGCTTGTTCTTGTTCCAGGCACAAACATCCATCTCCCTCTAAACACCTCTCTCCTCTGCCCAAATTAGATCATTGCTTCAAAGCAGAACTTTGTTTTTAGGGAACCTGTTATTCCATAGTCCTGACTTGCCTCCTCCTGTGCTAACAGGAGATTTGGCCCTCAAGATAGGGGTCTGGCTTGGTAATAGCTGAAGGGAAGGCTGATAATGCCATCATCCTCTAAATTGGATCTTGGACAACCTGGCTTCTTGCTGGGAATTAGAAGGGCTGTTTTGAGTCAAGCTGAATCCTGTGTAACTCTGGATCCTTTTTCAGTCAGAGGCCAGGAGGACATGCTGAAAGAAGACTTGTAATTACTGTACTTTCCCTGCTGGTAACCCCCAGCCTTTGGCAGTCCGCAGCTTAAGGACTTGGTGTGTGCTGTGCAGTCGGGAAAAGGCAGAGGTGTTTGTTGCCTCTATGAAATTTAAAGGAGATCTCCTATTCCATGTTTCCCTCCTGTCTGATTCACCCATGGCACAACCCTCCTGCAGTCTCATGGCTCAGAAGATAGGCTGACTTTTGGCAGATGTTGTTCTTGAATCAGGATGTTTCAGGGCAGGTCCTGTTGGTGATGAGTTTTGCTGGGTGCTGTCTCCTTCTGCTGTAAGTTGGCAAGGTGCCCTCTAGATTTGGATTGATAGCAGAGGTGTCAGAGTGTGGTGTTCCGGCTGGGAGCTTTTCATGGAAAATCCTGCTCTCCTGCTAAAAGGAAACAACAACAAAAGCCAGCTCAAGGGTCACTGTAAAAGGATCCTGTGGTGAAACTAAGTTAATGTAAAACAACGGAGCTTTGTTCAGAGCAGGAGAGGATCTGGCTTGTCATTTTGGAAGCCTGTGGTGGTGACAGCAGCCTAAGGTGGTACCTGACTGGTGACAACTGTCATGGTTTAATCCCAGTGGGAAACTCAGCCCCATACAGCTGCTCACTGGCCCCACGTGGGACAGGAGAGAGAATTGGAAAAGTGAGGAACCTCATAGGTTGAGATAAAACCAGTTTAATAGGCAAAGGACAAAAGCCATGAACACAAGCAAAGCCAAACAAGGAACTAATTCACCACATCCCATGGGCAGGAGGTGTTCAGCCACCCCCAGGAGAGCAGGGCTCCATCACGTGTGAGGGTAACTGGGAAAGGCAAACGCCGTCACCCCAAACATCTCCCCTTCCTTCTTCTTTCCCCAGCTCTATATGCTGAGCATGACTCATGAGCATGGTGTGGAACGTCCCTCTGGTCACCTGGGGTCAGCTGTCCTGACTGTCCCCTCCTAGCTTCTCATGCACCCCCAGCCTCCTTACTGGTGGAATGGTAGGGAAAGCAGAAAAGACCTTGACTTAGTGTAAGCCGTGCTTGGCAACAACTAAAGCATCAGTTAGCAACATTATTCTAGTATTAAATCCTAACCACAGCACTACCCCAGCTACTGGGAAGAAAATTAACTCTATCCCAGCCCGAACCAGGACACCACTGAGATACCTGGATCCCTGGGAACATGCCTAATATCAGAACCTTTGTATTGGGACACAACTGAGAGTTCCCTGTGTTTCTTCGCCAGACGAAGGGAAGGAGAATGAGCAGACAGGCAGTTTTGGATGGGATAAAGTGCATCTCCAAAAGGAAGGTACGGAAGTTGTACACTGTCCTTTCCCTAGGACAGTGATTGGCTCAGTCACGCTGCACATGACAGCTGTGCAAGGAACTGTCTCTGTTCTGTGTGTCTCTGAGTCAATCAAGTCAAATTTGCTTCTATTTCCTCAAGAAGTGTATTCCCCATTTTAAAAGTTTTTTCTTTTACATTTAGTTACAGCCATGTATGCAATTGAATGTTTTCCATGCATGTGTTTGCACATAGAGTCGCTCTAATTCTGAGCATAGCTATTTCCTATCTGTTGTGATCTGACTACAGCAAAAATTAAAATAAAGATTAGATTAGTTACCATGGTAACAGCTACCCCTACCTCATATGACGCACAGATTCTGTGAAGCAAAGGAGCACATATCAATTTGTGCTCTTAATTTTTGGGACACTCAGGGCTCAGCTCTTCCCAGGAGGTCCTCTGATGACAGCAAGTGATATCTTCCCATTCCCAGCAGGCTTATCCTCTTTGACGTTTAGTTCATAAAAGCTTCAGAGATGCTGACACCACCTCTTGGTAGAAACAATCTCATTTTTGTTTCAATTTATTTCTTAAAACAACAACAACAAAAAGAGCAGGAGGATGAGGAAGAAAGTCTGGTCTAGGGGGTAATGAGGCTGTGAGAGGTGTATTTGTCCCCATGGGAAAGGGAAGAGCTTGGATCTCACAGGGCATCAGTGAGGAGGCTGAGTGAGTTCTGTGGCTAATAAGTAATTGCTAATGAGGGGGAGAATTGTCACATAACATCAGTGGGCATGAATTAGCAAAGTGTGCGAAAGAGGGGAACTGTCAGATGTGCTGGGCTCTCGGTTCACTTGTTCTCATGACTGCACATCAAGGTTTTAAATGTTTCTGCTTTGTATTGAAGAAAAATAAACAGCCTTGAGTGAGTGTAGTCAGACTAATGATGTCTTGTGGTGCGAGATGTCACTTGTTGCATCTCCCAGCTCTGGGATGTTGGAAGGTGTAGGATGAGATGAATTGCTAGGTCTGCAGGAGAAGAGCACATGAAGAGATAACACGTTTGGCTGCAGTTAATGATTGCTGCTGCAAGTCTGCGCACTCCACGGGGATAATGGGTCTTTTTGGCTCTTGCCCATTGGGCACACGTTCACGTTGTCTTTCAATCTGCATCCTTGGTCCTTTTTCAGAATTTATTCCAGAGCTACCATAGTTCCCCAAGCTGCATCCTGCAGTGCAAAGGGCACAGCTGTGAGCCTGCTGGTAATGAAAAGGTGAGAAGGGAAGGTCTGGGGGGTATCTCTGCCTGCTCTCTTCCCACATTTCCTATCCGTTGTTCCCTGCTATTTTTGTCTCTGTCACCCTAACAAGCATATTTTAAACCCCCACTTCCAGAAAAAACTGTCCTTAGGGACATTAGGTATCTAGTTCAGCCACAGATTGAACAACCCACCAACCTAAAAGCCCACAGACCCTAGCAGGCTGTTTTGAAAAGGGGAAGTGGAAAATAAGTTCAATAGCACCTCAGCTCTCTGTATCCGCCTTGCTTATAAAAATCAATCCCTGCTGATCTGTCTAGCAATGTGTGAACCTGCCTGGTAGCACACCTCAGCCCTCCCAGCTGGAAGCCCAGCTCAGGGTTTCTTGCAGCCTTTTACAGGGATGCAGACTGTGGCACCTGCTTGTCTGCTTCAGGGAGTGGGAAACAGCCTGGGGCTTCTCAGCAGTGTGGTCATGACTGGATCTGACAAGGTGTTTCTAAAGCTGGAACGGGGAACCAGAGGCTCTTGTGAGACATTAGATCTTTCATTGTCCTGACTTTCCCTTGAAAAACCCATTACGAAGAACTTCCTTTGGGGCAGTGGCATAACATGGTGAAAAAGACAAAATGTCCCAGCTCACATCAGAGAGGCAGCAGTATAGATCGAGGTGTCTGTGCTGCTACAGCTGTAAGAACAGAATATATTATGAGTGCTAATTATATTAATTAAAGTTGTGCTGCTGTTTGCGGGAACATTTCCAGAGAGGAATGCAGATTTTCCCCATTGTTTTATTTCCAGACAGAAGCTGGAGGCCTGACAGGGGCCGAGTCTGTACAGCACAAGAACGTGCTGCGATTTCTGAAATGTAATAAAATACCCAAAGCATTTTTAAAATGCAGTCACTGAAAGCAGTATTCCTTTCCTTTGGATGGATTCCCTAGAGATTTTGACACATGAAGCACGTTTGCTTTCCCTAGCACCCCTAACTTGAGCTGTGCACACAGGTGCCTGTCCTGGGAACTGCTTCATGCTTCCAGTTTCAAGAAAGGAAATGGGTTAATTCCTCTTCCTCTGTCTCCTTGTTTATTTGAGACATCCACGCTTCAGGACCTTAGCCTGTGTCTTTACATAGCCTGACACTATGGGACTGTCACTGTTTAACAGAGCAATGTCAGCACTGAAGATGTGCTCCTCTGTGTGGGCTGGGAGCAGTGTTGGACTGTGGGGAGCCCCTCTGGCTTCAGGGGTGAGCTGTGCTGTTTACTGACCTTACAGCTTCCCCTCCTTTCAGCCCCTCCAGCTCAGCTCAAACCCCGAGAGCATTTCACGGCGAGCACTGCTGTAGGTTTCACAAAGCTCTCACCGTTGTTTGTTCCTTTCCCCTCCTTCCCAGTCACCAGGGCCCCGCTGCTGAAGCTAAAGCAAGGCACCATCTCCAAGGGGCAAGGTCCTGCATTGCGCAGCGCTCCCGCCTTGGGGAGGAGAGGGCACTAAGTGGGAGGAACGGGCTGGCTCTCAGCACAAGTGCTCTATTTATGGGCTGTCGAGGGCTCTCGCAGCCGTGCAGAGTCCTGGGTGTCTCCTTACGGGGCTGCAGAACGCCTTGTCCTTTCTGCCCGTGGCTTGTCACCGACGTGCGCTGCCGTGGGGCGGGGACTGCAGGGACTGCAGAGCACCTGTGCCATCTCCTGTCTCCTGCTGATGCAATCGCTTTGGCTGTCTTAGCACCGAGCGTTTGCAGAGCAGCTCCTGCCCGACCTGGCCAAGACCTTCTCATTTTCTATCTGGATTCCTTTAACAGTAGTCAGCTCTTGCCTTTTCTTCAGCAAGAGCATTTCTCCCTCTCTGCTTAGCAGCCCATTTTCTTAAAAACTTGTCAGAACACAACCTCTCTCCCAGACTGGCTGGGGTCTTGTGAGCTATTAGAGAACCTCCTTCTGTTCTGCTCCGAGCATCTGGATAGTTAACGCAAAATGTGAAACAAGTGAAAGGGCCAGATCTGATAAAACGTGAAAAAATCTTTCTTTAGTTAAATGTCATTTGTAAGACTAGCAAAAGCCGGTGCAGGAGGGAAGATGTGTGAGCTGTGTGCAGGTCAGCAATGCCTGTGTTTGCCTGCTCTCTGCAGCACCTGGCCTTGTATTGGCGTTCCATCTTTGTCTCACCAGAATGGGAAAACATTTTCAGCTCCCTCCCAAGTTGTGCCTTAAGGAAGAAGAGTAGAAATAGATTTTGGGACTGGAAAAAGGGCTTTGTGAAGCCTTTCCTGCTGCCCCAAAGTTAGCTTGGTGCATTATTGAGATCAGCACACGTACTTTTCTACGTTACTAGATGCAATAATGGTTATATGTCTTTAAGAAGCTGCAGATTCAGGTTGATCAGTTGATATATGTTTCCTACAGAGGGAAAATGAGGACAAAGACTTTATCAGTGTGATATGGGTGAGGGAGAATAGTTGGAAACAGAGCACTTTTAGCCCTCAGCCCTATTACAGCCTAGTGATGACATCCAACACAAGCCATTTCATCTCAGCACGTAAAACAGGGCCAGGAGGATTTTCTCTGTGGCACATCCGAGCTGCCTATCAGCACTGCCTGTAGGGACTGGGTCCTGTCCTGAGGAGCAGATACAGCTGCACTGACCACAGCGGACGTGCTTGCCCCAGTAACCCTTTCAAGGACTGAATGTGGGACACAGAAGCAAGGGAGCAGGTAGCAAGGTGTTTATAATATCCTACATGTTATCCCTCACTGCTGCAGCCCCTTGCTTCAGCTCCTCCAGCAGCTCTGCTTTAGCAGAGTCTAAAAGATTTAGTGCAGCCACCCTCACCACTGCTCTGCCTAATCTCTCCCATTTCCAGGGACATTCAGCTCTCTCTTTGTTTTGCTGCTGTTTGGTGTACCCAAGATTTGAGCCTTTCCATCTTTCAGCTCAATACCTTTCTGAGCAAATGTAATCTAATGCTTACAGCAGTTTTTCTGAGGCACAATGTGTTGTGCCTCCCAGTACAAGCTGTCTCTGTTGGCTCAAAACTGCAAAAATAATTATCTTTAATAATCTTCTTTGTTCAGCTTGTATAAGGGAGCTTAACTACAGAAGATGAACTTGAGAATTTTCCTAGCCCACATCTGATATGATCCCAGGCTATTTTTTCTATTTCCTACCCTTTGTAATAATTAGTTGGTGGTGAAACCTGAGTGGAAGTTGTCTGGGCTCAGAGCTGATGTTTGCTTCCTATGACATACGAAAACAGGAGGAGAGTGGATGAAAAACATTGGGTCACCCTGCTCTCTCAAGACTTACAGGGACAAACAGCAGCTCATCTTCATCCTGAAATAATCACTTGCAAAGTTAGAGCTTTGCAGCTGGGATGTGTCAGCTGCAGTCTTGGGAAGAGTCCCTGCCTTCTGAATCAGCAACCAAGCAGGTCAGCTCAGCAGGTGATGAATATCTGTTTCCATCTGCTGTTTTCTAGTGGCACTTCTTCACCAAAACCAGTCACAAAGTCTTCCTCCCCCTCGTGTCCCCTTTCCCCAGGCAGCCTTGCTCTGCTATCACAGCCCAGAGGCCCAGGATGGTGGTATCCGTGCAGGAAGCAGAGGAAGGAGACCAGCGTGGGGCTCAAGGAGGCTGTGGGTGGGGAAGAGAGGAAGGAACCATGCTGGTACAAAAGGGTGGAGAGCCCCTGAGGGCTCAGGTCTGGCAGGACAGGGTGGGATGATGTTCTGGGGCGAGTGGTCTTGGCAATGCCAGAACTGTCTTCCCTATCCCCAAACCTATAGCCAAAGGGGAGCTGGTGGGAACTGCTGGCTGCAGAACTGTCTTGTGTCACTGAAGATCAGGGAGAAAGAGGAGACAAACAGCATTTCTCACATCTCTGCAGAGTTCAGGCTCTGGGGACTGCACCTGATCTATGAGAACATCACAGGATCCTGATTTATAAAGGGCTTGCAGGCTGACCACATGTTGCCTTTACTCCTTTGCTTTTTGCGGGTTCACCTGTGGGTAAGCTGAGCTATGTTGTTTGACAGAAATTGCTTCTGACACTGTCTATGTCTTCGGCTGGACCTCAGAGACCTGAGTGAGTGCCCACACAGCAGGACTGGGGACACGAATGCAGTAGGGATGGGAGCCTGCAGTGCTGGAATGTGGGACTGCACTCCAAAAAGCACAAAAAATAGCTAAAAAGAATGTCTTTAGAAGGGTTTAAAATACAGTGGTACTGCCCAGCCATGGGAATTTTACAGAAAGCAAAAGGAAAAAAAGGGGAAGTGTGAGCTTGGGCTCATTTTGCACACTGGCCTGAAGTCAATCTGTGTCCTTCACATCCCATGAATCGCCCTCAGGCACTGGGTGTCCAACCTGTAACATCCACTGGGTGTCCAGGGGCACTCAGCAGGGAAAATAAGGCTTCAGCAGGTGTCAGGAGCTGATACCTTATTGTGGATTCCTTTTCCAAATGAACTGGTGGCTGTTCCGGTCTCAGCCATGCCACTTGCCTCCCATCACAAAACATCTAAGCAGCCAAATGGATCTTGTTATTTATGTCTGGGGATTGCAGCTCTCCTTGAGAGGCTAAAGCAAGCTTAAAAATCCAATTTTTCTTCAGGATAGTAGACTTCAGTTTGGAGTAATGTTTTTGTGTGAACTTGATTCTCTCAGGGCTGGTACCTGCTTGAGGTCTCTGTGGGTTTTACACTGACTGTGGTTTCCTTTAGTAGCTGCTGGAGCCTTTTAGAGTTGATGCTTCTGTGGGATCTCTGTAGCCATCTCCAGGCTCCACAGTCTCTGCTGGAAAACTGGGATTTCTGCCCTGTTTAATGCACATGCCAGGAGGCTGTGGGACCTGGTGCCCATCCTTGGGCAGTCTAGGAGGAAAGCAGGCATCCAGTCTTTGCAAAAATATCAGCTGAGATTTAAGGGATCTAAGATGTTTTGGGTGAAACCTTGTATGGTTTTCTTGGTGCAACAAGGGTTTGAAAGGCTTCTGAGCAGCTCTGCCTTGTTCTGCTCACATCTCCACCGAAGGAACCCTGGTACCCAGTGGTGCACTGCAAATGCAGAGCAGAGACAGCTTCCTGCCTTGGAAAACTGTGACTCTCTGGTGTGGGTTCTGGGTTCCAGGTGGGTGCCCTGTGTGATCTGTGCCCCTGCACTGCTCCTGCCATGTTTTATCTTTGGTCTGTCCTGGCCACACTGTGATTTTTAATGCTGCTGTTGGCAGCAGGAAGCAGGACACAGGTTATGTTCAGTGTTTTCTCGGTGAAATCAGCAGCTTTCCTGGCTGTGCCCCAGTCTGAGTGCTGATATGTGTCTCTCTGCTCCAGGCTAGAAGTAGCACCTACAATAGCAGTCAGGTCTGAGATGATACCTACTGGGCAGCTGGCTTAACAAATTATTGGTTGAACAAATCAAAAGCAAATGGAAAAGGAATGATAACAAGCAGATGGGGTGGTTGCTGGCACTTTCTTATGATATTTAATTCCTGGCTGATTCCTGCTGTTTTTCTCCATCTCTTATGCTGACTTCCCTCTTTCACTTTGCTGCAGAGGGATCTCTGGATGCCTGCTGGGGCTGGATGCAGCTGTGCTGTGGCAGGCACGTGGGTGGCTCCTGCTCACTGCACAGTGAGGTGGAGGCTGTGTCATTTCTCCCTTGTCCCATCCCCACCTCACCTGGCTGCTCATTGCCACTAACCTGTAGTTGGTCTGAAAGCAGAGCTCTGAAACACCTGGGCAGAGGCACGTGCCTGTTGCTGGGTCCAACTGGCAAGGGTATGAATAGGTCTTAATTATTTTTTTGGCCAGGTTTCCCTCAGAACTGAGGCTCACATGGTGCTGTTCATGTGTCTTTGTGTGTCTCCCTGCTTTGCTTTTGTTCCTCTGCCTGTTCATCTCTGCTCTGTGCTGAGGGTGCCCTGCTCTTGCCCTCCCTCATCCTTCCTCCTGCCCTCACAAGGACTGGGGGTACGGTTGGGAGGGATCAAATAAAACACTCATTTGACTTCTGCTCTGGCAGATGAAAAATCCACATCAAAACCTGAATCAAAGTGTAGGGCAATCCTGTCTGCCTTGGAGGGACCAGCAGCCAGTTCAGATACTCTGGTACCTTACTAGAATAATGCTAAATCCCACAGAGATTCCTGCCACCCCAAAATAGGCTTCTCTCCCCTGGTTTTTCTCCTCCTGCCTGGAAAACAGAGAGGGCTTCCAGCCCATCCAAGAGTCTCCTGGAAATAAGCCTCAGTACTGAGAGTATAAAACTTCACAGCAAACTCATAAATTCCTGTTTAATGTTTCCTGTGAATTCTCCTGGATTATACTGCAGGTTTTATTAATGCTTTCTAACAAACCTGCCACTTGTGATATAACAAGCCAGTCAAGCTTTATCTGGGGAAAGTGTGTTGCATTAATTTGTAAAAATTTTTTATTTCTCCTGCGGTCAATCCTTCTGCTTCTCCCTCCCCACACAGGCACTTCTGCCACTGAAGGGTATCAGAGCCAACTTTATGTTGTCTATAAAACCAGGTCATTGTCAGTTCAGTCCCTCTGCAGCTGTTTCTATTCCTCTGGTCATTCAGATGGCTGCAGACTTGGAGCAAGATGCAGAGCGGGAGAGTTTATGGCTGGACAGATGAGCCAGGGAGACTGAGAAGCTCAAAGTATAATTAGCCATGTGTTGCAGAAGGGGTGAGCAAGGTGCAGAGGGATCATGTCATTCCAGAGGTGCCATGTGGGATTCAGGGCAGAGGCAGGAAGAAAAAGACACATGCCCTCATTCCCAAAGTCACAACAACATTTTCTCAGTCCCTGTCTGGTGCAGGAATCCCTGTTCTGTGCTATGGGTGGTGTGGTAACCAACAGGAGCTGAGTAAAATCTTCTGATCGGAAAAACAACCAAAACTCTGCTGCATGATGAACACAGGGAAGGCTCAAGTTCGCAAGTGCCTGTTGATCCCTGGGCTGCTCCAGAGCCCCTGGAATGTTTACCTGCTGGGAGCTGAGGTCCACAGGGCCCTGGTCCCTGGCTCCCTGTCCAGAGTGGGCCGAGGCTGTCCAGGAGCAGCTCTGGAGGAACCACAGGGGTGAGATAGATGAGAAAAGCATCTCTGTGTGTGCTGCACTTGCACATCACCTGAATGACCTGCTGGATGATCCCTGGAGGGAGCAAACAAGTGAACTGGACACAAAATGCCAGGAAACAGCACTCTGGCTGAGCCAAGGGCTGAACTGTTTCCTTAGCAGCGAGGATGTTGCTGTGTTATTTAGGATAAATAGCTACACCTGAAGTAATGCTTATAGATCTCCAGGCATTGATCTAGCTAGGCTTGCAGGTCTCAGGCCTGGGAAATAGGCTTGAATGGTTATAAAAGGTATAAATTACTTTAAATTAATCATTGATTTAATCTGTCTCTCCAGAAGCTGGGATCACCATGCTATTGAATCAGGAATAAGCTGCAGCTGCATAAAGAACTATTTGAAAAATGCACGTATTCAGTACTCCGGCTTTCTGCTCTTTCTAAGAAGCACACACCATTTCCCACTGAGATGAGTAGGTGTTGTACAAGCCCCAGCAGCAAGCAGAAAATCTCGCAGGGAAGTGCCAATGCGCTTTCAATCCACCCAGCACCAAATTGCGCCCGTTTGAACATGCAGAGGAGCCAGCAGGAAATTCCTCCCGGGTCAGTGAGCGATGGGAAGAACATTTGCCTCCAGTTTTATAAAATGGCGTTAAATGTGACAAACATCCAGGTGAGCCTGTGATCCTTCTGTGCCTGGGGATGCCCTGAATTTCCTCGTGGATGAGCCGGTGGTAAAAGCCTGGAGACAGAGAAGACGTGGGGTCCTTGGTAAGGTGAAGCTTGTCAGGAGGATGGAGGCCTTGGAGAAGACGCTGGAGACCGCCTGATGAGCTTCTTCCCTGCCAAAGCAGTGCTGACTTCTCCTGTGGGCAGCCTGGGAGCTGGGGGAGCAGAGGGGGAAGGNCCCCCCCTCCCCCCCAGTAATTTCATTGGAGGAGAGATGGCAGCAAGGTGATGGCTAGGCTAGAAAACTTGCTAAGGGAGCAGAAAGAAGCAGAAAGGGAAGTGCTTGATTATTTACAGACTTGTGTAAAGATGTGGCAAGTCACTGAGCTGCTGCACTTAATGAGGCAACAGTCATGAGCTGGCTCCTTTCAGCACTCCCTGAGAATGCTCCAGGCCTTTTTCTTGGGTGCAAAGGAAAACACATCAGCTGAAAGCTCTCCCCGAGGCACCTAATGAGGCTCCCCTTGTTAGCTCAATCTCCAGAGCTGCCTGTGTGTGCTCCCAGCCTGTGCCAGGCACAGTGAAACAGCTGCATGGCACTGCTACCACAGTTCAGCCCCTAATTGGGAAGAGATGGGAGTGTGCAGAGTCAGATCCGAGAAGGGATGAGAGAAGCAGGTCTGCATGGAAACCAAAAGCATCATTAAGAAGGGGGTTTCTTCCGTGGAGAAAAACTCTGTGCTCACTGGACAGGGGTTGCAGACCAGAACTGCAAATGAACCCTAAGCAGAAGCTCAGATCCCCATCCGTGTCTCTCAGGAGGCAGGGAATGTTCAGTCCTCATCTGACCAGAAAGCTAGGGGAATGCTTCCATAACTCCTGTCCTCTTTTAGAGCAATTAATGATCAGTTAAAGAGCACCTGTGAAAGATGAGGGGGAACCTTGTGTTCAGAGGAGACTATTTCACTCCTTCTATATTATCCCACAAAGAGTCTTCCAATGTCTTTCCATCAGCTGGGTTTATTAATTTTTCTTTTCCTTCTTTAATCATGTTAGCAGCATCTCAGGTTTTTCAGAAAACAGCTGGCGAGTTCATCCTGTGTCCGAACACGTTGCAGTATTTTCAGGGCAATCTCTTGCTTGCTGAGTGTGAGAAATGGTTGCAGTTCCACCCTGGCTTCATTAAGTCCTGCAGATCTTTCCCCAGCAGTTTGCTCTAGCACCTGCTAACCACCTCCCTCAGTCAAACCAGTGCCAGCCAGGCTTTCTCCCCCAGCCCCAGTTTCTTACTCTCAGCCTGAGCTGCTGCTTTGTTTATTGCACAGTTTGATCTTCAAGATGATGGATACATGGATTATTTTTTATCAATTTACTTAAAATGGTGGTCAATTATTCTAGGCACCACTTCTACAGGGAAGAGATAAACAGTGATTCCTCACACAGACAGGTTAGGTATCCTTACTCTCTTTTTACAAATGATTTGGTGTGAAAAAATGTGAAACCCTTTGTCCTCCGCAGACCTAAGAGAGTGCTCAGCTGGTGGCTGCCAGTCCCCTGGGCAGTGGGATGGGGTGGGATGTTCACAGCATCTTGCAGCCGTACTGTGTCTCTGGATGATGCACAAACTCTGGGAAGCCTCTGCACCTCAGTTTCCTCCTCTGCCAAATGTGTGTGCCACATTCCCCTGTGCTCTTTGAGACAGAAATCCCTTACACCCATGTGTTTATGTAGTACCTGGCACACAAACACACATTCGGTCCCTGAGCTCTGTGGAAGGGAAGAAATGTTAGTGGTACAAAAAGCAGACTGAAAGGTGGTGAGGGAAAGGGTGTGTGGCTATGACCACATCCTTACTGCTGGAAAAGTGCTCCTGGTAAACCAACATCTGCTTTCAGTAGCACTTCATGTTTTCTCAGCTCAACACGTCTTGCTAAAGATCATGTCAGATTGAATCAGAATTTCGCATTATCCTGGAAGTGATGATAACCAAGCGCCCTGTGTTTAATTCTCACCTGGTCTGAATCAGTCTGCTGGGTGAGGAGTTAGCAGGGTCTCACTGATGCTCAAGGCAGGTTTTCCCTGCCCGCACCATCCGCATGTGGGATGGGAATGGGAAACAGTGCAATTTCTGTGACTTACAAAATTAAATGCCACTAAACAGTGTCTCCAGAAAGGTGTCTCTGCCTGGCTCCTGTCCTGCCCCATCAGCTATTTATTCGGCTGCAGCAGGTGAGCAGCACTTCCTCATGTCTGCTGGCAGAGTTACAGGTTGGTGGTGCTCATACAGATCCCTCTGCCCCAAACCCACTGACACAACATCTCCTGGAACATCTCTGAAACAGTGTCACAGGAGAGAGGTACATTTCCTAATCCACTGGTTTATGGATCTCATCACTCTGTAAACAGTGTGCTGAAACAGGAACCTCTGCTGGGTGCCTGTTGCTTAAAAGAAAAGGTGACTGCTTTTTGCAGGAACTTGTTTGGCTTGGGGTACTTCACCTCTCTCTTCAGCTACTGTAAATAAAACTCTGTGAGGGTTATAGATGACACTGCTGGTCTCTGCTGAGGATCTGATTCCAAAGCCTGCTGAGTTAATCATGTATGGGCTGCCATAGTTTTCATAGCACGTAATTTTTGTGGGATTTCTTTTCCTTCTCTGGATGCTGCTTTTGAAGGCATTATCAGCCTGTCTACCACATGCAGTGAATTTCAAACCTGTGGGAAGCAGTTGTTCCCTATGGACCACTGGGTGGTTATGGGGACTTGAGGGGGCTGTGCTTCTCTGTGTCTGCTACAGATGAATACAGGACTTCTGCTCTGTGGTGTCTGAGGGCTGAATCCCTCCTGACAGCAGGTACTTGAGGGGAGAGGAGAAGCTGCTCACCACATCCGCTGATGACGCCAGGAGGGCAATATAGGAGCAGAGAAGCAGAAAGATTAAGTGTGTTAGGAGAGAGGCTTTGTGGCACTGTTAACGGGGTGGAGTCAAGTGTTTTAAACAGATGCTTCCCCGAGCTCTGTGTAAAATAAAACTTGTGCAGGCACAGCGGTGCTAGGCAGGGTTTGACGTGATGACCTTATAGCCACTTCACTGAAGGATGTGATTAATGACCTGTGCTTTGTCATGGGATAACTTGATATCCCATACCGAGGTGGCAGACATCTGCTCTCTACCAGGGGTAAATATTCACAGGGCAGCATCCTGTGGATCTTGTTCACTGCCTGCTGAAGTCATTGCAGCCACTTCCATGAAGTTCTGTGGGATCTGGACAAGCCACAGAAGGATCTGGACAGTCTGGGTTTTTTATGCATCCTGCAGCTGAGGAGATAAGATACTTATTGAAAAGCTTTCCAGACCTTCACATAAGGACTTCCAATTCTGATCTTTAATTTTCACTTCATTCTTGCTTATTTTGCTGCTCTGAAGAGATAAGGATTCACCTTAAAAAGTATTCTTTTATACTGCAGATCAAGCCATGGGGGGCCTGAGAATTTTTGAAAGCCATACAAACTTTGAAGAGATTACACCTGTGTCCCAGCTGTTAGATATTTTGTAGGAACATGAACTCCATTACCCTGACATTGCTTTCTGCCTGTATGTCCAGGTCGTAATCATCCTTGTAGATTGTGGGCTGCCTTGTAAAGCCTCAGCCCTTGAGTGAAGACTCTTGGATGAGAAACAAAAGCGTCAGCGCCCTGAGCAGTGACAGACTGATCAAGGACATGTCTCCTCTTCAGACAGAAACACCATCTGTTCCTGATGTTGAGTCTGACATCCCTCAAAGCTAGATTTTCCAGGAATCCAAACTGGCGAGAGTAATGTGATTTGTGCTGCTGGTAATTAGTATCTCTTGTGGTCTGGCATGCTACAAGTTGACCATCAGGTGGATATAAGAGGCACAAATTAAATTTCTTTTTATTGGCTCACAAAGCAGCATCAGATCTATTCCAAGGGGGGGTTGGTCTCCACATCCAGGGACGGGTTGGATGTGGAAAGCTGTAATCCCTCATTTTACTCATAGTATCTATCTTAGCCTGCTTCCACTGGGAAATAGATTCTGTTGGTCTAAATCACCCCATGGCTGTTTTTCCCCAAGGGGATGAGAGAAATGAGCATATTTGGACCTGAGGCACCTGAAAGCATGTTTGCAGTCAGGCTCTGATGTTGTCCATTGCTCAGCTGAGCACCAGTACTGGCCCAAAGGGGTACTGGAGCGCCTGGATGGACAGGAGGGCACTGTGGGCAGGACAGTGGATCCCTGGGTGAGTTTGGTTCCCAAGGCTGAACTCTTGTGGTCCATATCGACAGTCAGAAGGTGGCACAGCTGGCTGGCCTCTCCCTATGTGTGGGGCTCAGCCCCAAAATGGTTATTGTTTCCTCTCAGATTCCATCATCTTTGTTTTTCTTCATCATCAAAATTCCAGTTCACCACTTCTGGTTTGTGATGCCACCTAAATGCCATCCTCAGGAATGTCCTCAAATTCACCTAAGGCATACTCCCAACAGGAGAGCATAAATCTTCTTGGAAGGACAGTTCCTTGTTCACGTGATGCCTCATGTTTGGGGCCTGACTCTGTTCCTGTGTACATCAGTGGTTCTTGGGGTGATACTCAAATGCAGATCAGATGCATTGGTGTATTCTTCCTGGAGAAGAAGAGAAAAATAAGGAAAACTATTATAATATGTAATATGTAACACCCAATGTATAATCTATAACCATATAAAGCACACTCTGATTTCAGTTTATGAGGAGTAAACTGTCCTTCAACTAAAACCCCTACCAACATTTCTTTTAGAGAAGAAGATGTAACAGTGAAGTCTCTGATGAACAGCATTTGAAATGATGAAGTACAGCTGCTGATGGGCACACTCTGTGGTTTTGTCTCTTCCAGATCCATTGCACTGTGGTGTGATCTGGGTGGCAGAGAGAGCCATGATGGGACAGAGGAGCAGGAACTGGGTGTTTGCCTCCTCGGTGAATAAAATCACATAACTTCAGGCCTTCTCCTCCAGTGATGCTGCTTGCTAATTAGACTGTCAGTGAGAACCTCTGAGAACTAAAAACAAAATAGACATAATCCTCCCTGCAAGGTAATTAAAAATATTGCCCCTAGCTGATAACTGACCCACTGATTTCCTCCTGTTGGAGAAAGCTTTATAAAAAACTACTGAGCTGTTTGTGTAACAGGACAGCCACTTGCACAGATGCTTCCTGTCCGCTAACATTTCAGTGTTGTGAAAAGATGTCATAGGAAGGAGAAACCTGTTTGAAATTCTGGAAGCCGGTTTAGTTAGTTAGTTAGTTAGTTTGTTTGTTTATATGATGGGGAAAAAATGATCTCCAGATTATTTAAAAACCCATAACAAACCATGAAAGTTTTCTGGTAGACCAGCAGATCAGAGGGTAGAGGCAAAGCTTAGTGATGCTGGATGTCAGGCTGGTGGTACCAGCTGAGATCCCCATCTGTCCAGGGCCCAAATCCCAAGCAGTGTGGCATGAAGACAAACTCTTTACACCTTTCTCAGCACTGTTATTTGAGCTCTGCTCTGAGGGGTTTGATGGACAGCATGAGAAGCTCTGGGCATGGAAGCACTGGCTGACGGAATCAGGGGCAGCTGGCCCGGACGCTTTAGGACATGAAGACAGTGCTGCTCATGGTGAGAGAACTCCCGGGAGGAAAAAAGTAGGAATCATCCCTGCTGAGAGGCGCTGAGAGGCACTGAGTACACTGGACATTGCACTTGTCCTGAGGGAGACTAGGCATGAAGTGTGGCTGCCAGGTGTCTCTGAGCAGAAAAGCCAGTTTGGGTCCATACTCAGAAAACACAAAAGTTTCATCCCTGTCATGAGAAAAGTCATAGGGGACTAGGTAAAAAAAATCTACATTACCTATTATTCTGTCTCAGCAGCTGTCAGTATCACAGATTAGGAGGACAGTGACAAACCTAGAGCGAGCTCTCCTCCTCAGGTCATTCCCAGTGATAACACTGTGAGCCAGAAGCTGCAGCTGGTCTGTTGTGTTTGACAGGTCCAGCTGTGCCTGTGTTCTGGGTCTGAGCACATTAATACTGGTGTCCACAGTAGAGTCTTGTGATTTTAATTACACAATGTACAAGGAGGTGTGTCCTGCATGGGTTTAAATCTTCTGCATAGTAATTTCACCGTTGCCTCTAGGAATGACAAATAGTATATTTTTTTTGCCTCCTTTTTGATGTTCTAGACATATGAACATTTCAGAAATTGGCCTTTACCTGTTCTGAATTTCCAGAGACAGCACAGAGCACAGAACCATGAGCCAGTGAGGATCCTGCCATAGTGGAAACTTTCACACACATGTGGTGGCATTTAGAGTTGGTTTGGAGCAACAGCAGGTTCAGCCTGGCATTTCCTTCCCTTAAGAGGCAATTAAACTGTAAATTCCCAGAGAGGTGCCAGATCTGGAGACTGCATGGAAATCGGCAGGGGGACATTTCTGCAGTGACCTTTGTCTAATGATCCTATTAAGGGACATAAACTCCCTGACATTCTGTGTCTCTGATGGGCATGGTGCAGCAGGCAGCAGCATGGGCTCTGCGGTTTGGTCCTGTTGTGCTGAGGGATGGGGCTGCTGGCCTGCTGCTGTTCTCCTGAGTGGTGCTTTTGTGCTTTCCCTTAAGCATGAGTCCCAACCAAAATCCTTTGAAAGCTCTGTGGATCATTCTCACCCTTCCCACCTTTTTTCAGTCATTCTTGCATAGGGAAAACCCCACATAACCAATGTGATATCTAAGGGCCTCATACTGTGGCAGCCACCATGCTGACCTGAGGACAGGACGTGGTGGCACTGAAGCCCAGCCTTTGTGGGTGAAAGAGTGCCTGAGAGAGATTTCTTAGAGCTAAAACCAGAGCCAGGAACTGACAGTGGGAAAAGACAAGCAGGCAATGTTGCTTCACATTCAGCAATTTCTGACTTCAGCTAATTTCTGAATTCGGCAGAAGCTGGGAACAAACAGTTTCTCCCAGAGGAATATTATTTCTAGTCAGCACAGGATTTGGGATCTTTCCTTTAAAACAGGCAGGGCTTCCCAGTTCCTGGCACGTTTGAAGCTAGAAGCCATCAGTCTGGCAGAACCCCCTTGGCAAATGATGAATGCTCATGAGCTATCAAAGCTCTGCAAGGAAATGAATCTGCCCTGATTTATACTGGTGGGAAATCTAGCCTTTAATTTTAGTTCTTGAATTAGCAGTTGTTTTAATCACATGAATGCAGTCTGCCAGTTGTCAGGGCCACATATGCGAAACACAGAATTACTGCTTCAGTGGAGCCCGAAATATGTAATGTTTCAGTAAAGCCTGTTTTGGGGCTTTATGGACCATTAAGAAGAAAGTGTAATGGAGAGTCATGCAACAGCCAAAGGGAAGCAGGAACAGCCTTCTTCATCACTGCTTTGTGCAATTAGGGAACAACTGACAGGTCGTTCAGTATTAATTGGCCCCCTTGGAGCCTGAGCTTTATGAATGCTGTTACACAATGTGAGAACAGTGGGCTCGAATCAATGACCCCGACGCTCTCTTCCTCTCTGACAGCCACTGTTCCTACATAAACATGGCTTATTGGGCTGTTCCCGCTGGGCTCTGGGGAGTTACACCAGGAATGAGTTCAGCCACTCCAGTTTTTTACCCAGCAACATCCAGCAAACACTGAATACCAGCTCAGCCACATGTGGAACTGTCTCTTTCAGATGTGCCAGGGGCAGATTTTCTCCACAACATCTTCCCCTGTGCACCCTCTCATCACTTTTCTGGTAGGGTTGAGTACACTGAGCCATTTTGAACTCCATGTTACAAGTCCAGGGAATCCCTAGAGGAGACACTGCATCTCTGGAAAGGTCTGAAATGAGATTTCCCAGTTATTTCTTTCTGTATGCCCAGGCAGCTGACACATCTCTTCAGTGCTGCTTTTCTGGTACCCTCCTGCCCTCTTGCTCCAGCCATGCAGTGTGCTGTTGGCATTACTCAAGCTAAGGAGAAAACAGAATTGTCTTCCCCAGCAGAGACTGAACCCCTTTCTGCAAAGTTTGTTTTTGCCTGAATTTCTAGGATGACCTGTAAGGTGAAATGCAATCTGGTGCAGTAGAGGATGCTGCTGTATTAAGAATCCTCAGGCTGAAGTCGTTCCTGGAGAATAGAGAGGTGTTCATTCTCCCTCAGTGATTTCTCTCTTTGACCTTTGTTTTCCACTGTCTCTGTTACCTTTCTCCTCTCTCTCTCTCTATCATGAAAGCAACAATCTGAAAGAGAGGGAAGTATGATTGATGTTCAGTCAGCTCCAGCCTGGTTCATACAGGATTCTTCAGCAATAAATTGGAGAAGAGGCTCTGCTTAGCTGTCAGTGGCAGCAGCCAGGCTGGTTACAGCAGTGTGGGCATGGAGAGCAGACGAGGACATCTGAGTGTCAGCACCTCTTAAGCTCTGGGGAATTATCCATACTCCATCCGGTGCACAGCTCGCAGTTTGTCGTGTTCCCGGTGGTCACCAACTCTGCAAACAGACAGAGATTGGCCTCTTAATGTGTGAGTTAAGATCTGGCTGTGCTTGCCACATGAGGCGTGGTTTTAGACCAAGTACCTCTAAGTGTGCCATAGATCTGATTGCTGGTTTGAAACATTGGTTTTACATCTGGGGACATCATTTTTTTTTTTTTTTCCCCAGCACCTCCCTACACCCTAGACGTTGCACCTCAGGAGGTCCTGTCTCAGCACGTCTCGCTGCCGGCCGCCCAGCAAAGACTCCCTGCACACACCCTTCCGGCATCCCCCCACCATCCAAAGGCACCGCACATCGCTTGTATTTTTTTTATTATTTATATTCGCTACGTGCGTTTCAAACCTTCGAGAGATCCGTGCCTCGCTGCAGGATCGGCGAGCTATCGCATCCTGTTCCTTGGCATTTGGCGGTGTCTCCCCTCTCCCCCGCTGCGGCCGCGCTCCGTTCTCCGCCCCGGGGCCGCCGGAGCACGGCTGGGGCTGACCCTCGGCGGGGATGCGCTCCCGGCTTTTTCCTCTGCCTGGGGGAAAAAGGGGGCTGTTCTGCTCCGGGCACCTCGCCAGCTGAAGGGGGCGGGAGCCACAGCCTTGAAGTAGAAAAGGAAGAAGGAAAAGCAGCGGGGAGAGGGTGAGCGGTGCCGGACAGCGGTGGGCGGTGGGCTGAGCCTCCTGGGGACCGCGGGCTCGGGGAGGAGGAGGAGGCAGGAAAGGATGCGGCGGGGATGCTGCGGCTGAACACGCATCTGCCTAAGGAGAGCAAGACCGTCCTCCGAGGAGAAGGAAGAAAGTGGGGGGAAAGCGGCTGAGCTCGCACAGAGCCCGCTGAGCTCTCCCAAGAACTGCCCGCCTGATACCCCAGCAAAGTTTCCTGAGCTCGGTGACGAGAGGGGAGGAGGGATGTGAGATCCTTCTCCCCCCAGCGCACAGCTGGGCTTCCAGCCGCGGTTCTGCTGGGACCAGCCATTTGTCATCCCCGACTGAAGGGTGAAGGGGGGACCCGGGGCACCCGCTCTCTCCATCGCTTTCCCTGGCTCCACGCTCCAGCCCAGGTAAGGATCCTCCCCTTCCAGACACCGAGGCTCTCTCCGACCCTGCTAGAGAGTTTCCCACACTTTGCCCAGGAAACAAAAGTACCGTGTTTCTCCTGATAGCTAAACGTTGTGTGCCTGTGTGTTTGTGAGCCTGCCTGTGTGTGGGGGGTGGTTGTAGCTGTCTGACTGCAATTCCTGTTTGCTGATCACTGTCATTATTTTTCTGTGCCATCACGCCTCTGGAAAGGAGACTCATCTGGGGTCTGTCAAATATTTTGGTTGTGCTGCTGCAATGAGACGGTGTGGAAGGATGATAGCTCAATTTCTCTCCACTACAACTAAGAGGGGAGAGTGCTTAGCTGTACATGCTGCTGGTGCTGCTGCTATGGCTTCAAATGATGCTCCTAAAATGCTGGCTGGATATATCATTATGCCCTTCGAGCTCTAGGAACTCTCAGAGACATGGATGAAAGTCTCTCTTTGTCCCCCTGAGAGTATAGGGAGGGGTGGATATTCCCCTGGAATAGCCTCTGGATTTCTATCACACCAGCTTGAGTGTGCAGCTTTTGTTTTTGCATAGCAGTGCTGGCAGTAGTGCATTTCAAGCTGAAATATTGTTTGGAGAAGGAACCTATACTCTAACTGATGAGAAAAGAACCTGTTTCAAACAAAGAGCCCAAAGAGAACTTTTTCCACTCCTGATGGAACAAAAGTTGGTAATTTTGAACAGACTAATTTGGCTGAAAAGTTGGTTATTTTTTAAGCCAATAATTTCGCTGTAGTGAAAGATAAAAGCTGCCAGATATCCTCAGGCAGGTCAGCAGTGGGAGCTGACCCACATCAGCCCCTTCTTGTGGCTGAGAAGGGGATGGAGAAGCACCAGCCTGTGCTTTAGGAGATGACAGAAGAGCAAAGATGCTTCTGTTGTACTTGACATTTAGAATAAACATGGACTTTAGGTTGTCATGGGGCCTTATTAGGTAGAGGATAGCATAAGGCATTCTGGGGCTTTGGTTTGTTTTTTGCTTTATCCTCCACTGCTCTGTTGGCTTTCTCATCCCCATGTCATCTGGTTTTCTAACAGGAATCCCTTGTGTCTAATCCCTGATGTTTTATGTGGAGGTCAAGACAAAAGCAACCAGTGATCTACTTTCTAAATATTCCCAGTCCAAATACTTCTACGTTGTTGGTCACCCTGTGGTGTGTGTGCAGATCATGTCCTAGCCCTGCAATCCTGCTTGACTTCCAAGATCTTCTGCTCCAAAGCTGATGGGAGAGGCTCCAGGCAGGAATCTCCAGCGAGCCTATGGCTTTCTGCTGGGAAAGGTCCATTATCGCATGCAGGTGCTCCAAGCAAAGAGGAGGGGAAAGGAGTTTTGCCTTGGACAGAGCATGGCCAGAACACTTATGATGCAGCTATGGAGGGGGCGTGACAGGCCCCAGAATTGCTCACACACTTTAGATGGGATCTCAGCCCTCACTCCTTTCTTCCCTGTCACTTGCCAGGACAAGGCAGTGGCTGTTTCCTGAGCAGACACTGGGCACAACCTGTCAGATGTCCTAGGGGGCTCAAGGAGTAGCCAATGCCTCCTCCAGGAAAGCTGCAGTGTGGGAGGTCTCAGGCTTTATGTGCCACATCCCTTTTTCTGTACTGTAAATCTGGTCCCCTCTCCTTCTGGGGAGGAACCAGGAACACCTGGGAAGCTGATGGTGACTGTACCCACTGTGAGCTCAGCTAGATCATTCTCTGTGTCACTTATTCTTCTAGAGTGGAGCTGTGGGATCTTTTACCTGCTGGGGTGAGCTGTCCTTGGATGGGCTGCCCTGATTTATCATTGCCAGCGGTGCCTGAATGAGCCCTCTTGTCCCACTCCTCCCCTTACAGCCTGGGGAGGTGTGGTGAGGATTTTGTCTAAGCTTCAGCCCCTGTGCTCAGGGATCTGTAGTGATGAACAAAACTTGCCAGGCAGAGAAAATGAGCCACGAGGGACCATGCTGGGGGACATTGCTGCAGCCTTGAAAGCAGCCAGAAACCAGCAGGGTCTCTTTGGAGTGGCTACAGGTGCCCACTGATAGATGGGATGGGCAACAGGTTGAAGTTCCTCTTGAAAATCTCAGTGGCAGCCTGACCTCTGGTGATGCCTTGCCTAAGAGCAGAAGCAGCTGGCTTGTTTTGTGTCCTGCTGGAGCCAAGCTGCCTGGCTCTTCCAGGAGGGAGAATTCTTTCAGAATGGAAGCAGGCAAGTGCTGAGAAGCCAGGAGGAAGAAAGCTGATGGAGTGAATCTGTGATGGTTTTTAACCACGAGAAGCTGCGCACTTCCCTGGTGAGCATTTTGCATTGGGAGAATGTGGGGCAAACCAAGGGGAAGAGCCCCACTGGGGGGTGTCTGCAGCCTCTCTGTGCCAGAGGTTCTGGCACCTGCAGGAGCTGGTCTGCAAACAGGGTATGCCTGCGTGTCTTTAACCAGACGCTGTCTTGCTGCTGGTCCAGGGCTGGTGAAGGAGGCAGAGTCAGAACTCCAACTCACATCAGCATGCCAGGGTTCCCAGGCAGAACAAAAGGACACTGCTAGGGAAACATGCATATGTGTCAGCCTGGCTACTGGAGAAAATGTCCATTCTCTCTCACACACTCTCAGTATCCTGAAAAATCTTTGCCTGCTGAGAGACCCCTCCCCAATCAGGCATCCCCAGACGAGAAAGGATTTAATCCTTTGATGCACCTGTCCCTGTCTCACTCAATAGGAACTCCACTGAAAGTTCTAAACAAAAGCCCAAGCCAAGGAAATGAGGTATGACACCCAACAGAGCAGCAGAGAGCTTTGCCTCAGCTGGAGGTGCCACAAAATTTTATAACCTAGGAAACATGTTGAAAATGCCCGGCTGATCCCACCAGCATGTTTCAGTGTGATGGGTGATGGCTTATTATTTGTTGGTTTGTTTGTTTGTTAGTGGCTACAGAGCGTTGATAGCACAACAGAGATTCTTGGCTCTTGCCATAGAAACTGAGCGATATCAGTTTTTCACTGACAACACTTTTGAAAGGGATTTGACAGGAGAGGAGGGAAGAAGCTAGGGAGCTAGGCAGGGGAGTAAGGAAGAGCAGACTGCTATTGTTTGCAATCAGGCTGGGAAGAGAAATGCTCTCCTGCCTGTAAAATCAAAGACATCACCAGCAAACTGCTGACAAATTGGCTTCTGGCAATTTGACTTCTCAGCAAGTACGGCAAACACAAAGCCAGCTCTCATCACATCCAATAATCTCCTCCATGGAGAAGCTGCTACTGTCAGTCAGGGCTAAGAGTTACTGCCTTGGGTCCTAGACAGAGCCCCACACAGGCTCTTTTTCAACTTCAGCATCCCAGTTTCCATGAGCCTCCATCCTGGAGCTGATACTGCTTGTGCTCAAACCTTGTAGAAGTTTGGGTTTATGGTTGCTGAGGCAAACAAGATTCCCAGTCCTCTTCTCTGGGGTCTCCTGTGATCACACTGAAGCTGGTGAGATGCATGATAGAAAGCATGATCTAGCTGGCAAAACACCTATATTTGCT
Organism: Pomatostomus ruficeps; assembly: GCA_013400735.1. NCBI lineage: Eukaryota > Metazoa > Chordata > Aves > Passeriformes > Timaliidae > Pomatostomus > Pomatostomus ruficeps. The sequence continues at coordinate 158,761 of VYZT01059365.1, read as the reverse complement.
CCATTCTATTATAGACTTGTGTGACTGACAGGGTGTCATTAAGAGTCTGTGGATGGCATTTGTGCCACTGGGCATCCAAGTGTTACCTGCTCGAGTCATCTCCAAGGTTCCCTCGGTAGTCAGCTCAGCCTTCCAGTATGGACATCTTTTGGGGATGTTCTGGGTCATCTTCTGGGAGTTTTTATTCTCCACTGGCTGGAAAGGCAATCTGGATGACTCACTTCAGTTACTGGAAAACTGAGACATGGAGCAAAGTGTCCCCCCTTCTGTCACTACTGTGGACCATTACCCATCCAAAAATACACCACTCTCATATTGCAGCGAGAGATGTTCAGGCAGTACTGGATTCTGTTTTTATTTGGGGCAGGGGTGGTGTGGGTGGTGACAAACGCTGTGACACCAGCTACAGCACAGGCTCTGGCAATCGCATGCTCGGTTTCTCTTGGGCATCATCCACATGGATAGCAAAGGACATGGAGCTCACTGGGCTCAGTGCTCCAGCCTGAGGGTCACAACATGTGACCACTGCAGTCAGGGAGAGCTCAGCCTTGACAGCAGGCTTGGATTTGTGCTTAGTTGCTCGCAGCAGCAAACCTGGAGAAGATGCCATTCACCAGGAATGGTGGGGGAAATGTGTTTTGGTTCATTGCTCTAACAGCTGCTTCTTCATTCCTCCCCAGGATTTCAAGGCAGCAGGAGACTGAAACTGGCCTTCTCAACACAGCATTCACCCTCTGAGGACTGAGGTGACCTCCAAGACTCTTCCCAGCATGTTCAGTGAAAAAAGCAGCGGCTCTTTGTCCCAAAAACCCACCCAGAAAAAGACCCGACCGCAGGGCCTCCCCTCCCCTGCTCTCTGCTGCGCCTGTGGACTCTGCATCATGCTAGCGGGGATCAACATCACTTTAGTGGGAGCATTTGCCTTTGGGACCTTCCTCCCTGTGAACAACCCTCCCATCATCATCGGACCCATCTTGCTGGTGGTGGCCTTCACATTCTTCGGTGCCTGCTGTATCTGCAGCCGGAGGCCCCCGCCGCACGGGGCCCGAAAATCCAAACCAGGTTCTAACATCGGGCTCATCAAACCTGGCAACACAGCCTTTGAAATTGAAACCAGTGAGCACACGGTGCAGGACACCACCGCCGTCCAGCTGAGCCCCACAAATTCCCCCATCTCCTCCAAAAAGTCCACACCGGTTCATGAGAACACCAAGGCTTGCAAACTCTTCACCATGGAAGGCAACGGGCCAGTGGCCAAATACACCACGGGAGGAGAGGCCATACAGCTCAACCTGCCCAGGGACCTGGCCACGTCCTAAAGCCAGGCACAGCTTCTGTCAGCAGCCAGCCAAACGCTGCAATGGGGGGGCTGGAAATGTACCATCGGTCAGAGGTGTGGGGAAGGTGCTTGTGGAAAGCCAGCAGACAGTCAGGTCTCTCTGAACCACTTTAAGGGAGATGGATGCAACAGCAGAAAAAAAAAAATAAAATCCAGATTTTTGCTGCAACATGCCCATTATACGGATTTTAAAAGAAAATTGATAATGATGCTGCTGTGAAAAGATGACTCTCAGTTCCTGGAAATACGTTGCCATTTTTGGGGAGCAGATAGGAAGAGGGGAATGAATTAATTTGTCTCATATTATGTGGAAATATGACAGTTGGAAGGAGAGGCTACCTGGGACTGACAAATGACAGCTTTTTCTTCTCAGAAGTGAAGCAATTCTTGGACATAAAAGAAGCAGGAATGCAGTAAATTACAGCTTGCTGCCATTCAGTCACAAGGAGATTTCAGCATTTTTAGTGCCAGACTTCTTGGCAGTAGGGACAAAGCTATGTGTTTGCTACTGGAAAAACAGTGTGAAACCATCTCCCCTCTGTTGAAAATTCTTGCTCCATCTTGCATTCATTTGGGTGATTTTACTGCCCTTTCTAAGAGAAGAAACCACAAGGATCACAATTAGCACTGGTATTTTCCTCTCATGTTAATGAGTTTGAGCTGCAGCTGTGCTACTCCTCACAGTGTATTTCTTGGAAGATCAGTCAGGCTGAATCCTTGGGAATTAGTTCCTGAGGTAACCAGAGACTAACAGGAGCCTGCAAATTAAATTTTTGGGCCATGATTATGTATTGAGTACTAGGCAACTCCCTTCCCAGATTTTTGTGGAAGGCTGGCCTGGGACACACCTCGGGGCAGGGGGTGGATAACTGTGTGGGCTTCAGAACAGCTGTGCTGGAAGAGGGTGGCTGTATCTTCTTCCCTGAAGTGACTGTGGGATCCATTGCCCAGGAGTGGATCCTTGCTGCAGGAAAGTGGCTGCTCAGTGTGCACAGGTTTGCAAAGCAGTGGGATAAGTTTGCACAAGAGAATTTATCAGGAGCTGTTTCAAGCCAAGAAACCCCCTCTGCCTCAGAAAGACCCTAATTTGATGGATTAGTGCTGTAAAGGATTTATGTTCTTCCCTGGGTGACTCTGGATGGGAACACGGTGCTGTGCTGATGGGCTCTGGCTCTGACTCCTGTCCACGTGTGGGATCTGGGACCAGTGTGGGGAAGGAGAGCACTGCTAGGCAGGACCTGTGTGTGGGGAGGCAGCAGCAGGAGAGTGGATTTTGAGTAGGAATGGCTGCATAGGTCCTCCCTTTATGGTAACTCTGTATTTGCAATGAGGTTTTTGGGACTTTTAATAACTAGGAAATCATCTGGACCATACCAGATCACTACAATGGCCCAGCTAGCCCAGAATCCAATTTCTGACAAGACTGGGAGGAAAACCAGGCTGTTGCTTGCCCAAAGTGCTTTCCCAGCTTCCAATGTGCTATTGCTTAGGAGCTTCCTGAGCTGGAAGTGGTGCCTGTATGTAGTAGCCCTGAATGGATTTCTTCTCCATGAAATAATCCATTTGCGCCTTGACTGTCTGTCAATCCTCATCATTTGTGATCCTGCAGCCGGGAGCTGCACAGTTTGGCTTATTTTCATCCTCCATCCTACTACCTCCCTTTGGTGCCCCAAATTTCCCAGGTCAGAAGGGTCAGCAAACAGTCCATGCCCTCGCCAGCAGTCAGGTTTTCTGAGATGTGTTTTCTATGTGTTCCCTTCAATCATCTCCTTCTTGCAGTACTTTATGTCTCTTGTAGCAAGTGGGAAGGAACTTCCCGTTCAGCCCAGCATCAGCTGCTTGCCTGGCTGAGGACAGCACAGTCTTGAGGCTTTAGCCATCAGAAATGTGTGTAGAGAGAGGTGGGAGGACTGAAGGGGAGATGCTGGAGGAGAGAGAGGGGTTGTGGCACAGCCAAGGCCCCCCTGGGCCACCAGCCACATCTGTGTGGCCAGGCTGTGAGAGCCACATGGATGCTGTGCCGTGGACCATGTGTGGCCATGTGGGAGCTGGAGAGGAAGGCCATGGAAGGCCAGGCAGGAGGTGTCCTGGTTGCTCTAGGGAGCCTCTGGGTAGCTGATGGTCCCTGCATGAGCCCAGGTAGGATGAGGCTGAATTGAAATAATTCCTTGATGAAAAGTTAACCAAACTCTCAGTCTTAACGTGAGTCCCTGAGTGCTCCAGCAGTTTGCTGCCTTCAACAGCTCCTTCTCCACCAAGGAATTACATCTTGATTTTAGCAGGGCTGGTCTGTACTGGTCAGGAGTAGAAGAGGCAGCCTGGGGAGAAAGATGTTTGTGCAGGACTGGGTAGATGTGGGTTCGAGTCTTTGGTACAGCCTCCACATCCTGGGCAAGTCATTCACTTGTACTGTGAGAGGGCAAACGACTGCTCCCAGCTCCACGGAAAGCTGCTCTAAGGATGAGCATTGCCAAGGAGCAGTGCTGATATTGGCACACCTGGGTCTGGAGATCACTCCGAGGTGGATGGGTCTGTGCAGCTCTGTGGGATCTCCTTGAGAGCTCATTTTCCTGGGGAACTCTGCCTCCAGCCCTGCCTGGTGTAGATTTGATTCCCAGCTTGGTGGCCTCACTTGCATACAACAGCTTGGAAGTCTTTTAGAGGCATTTCCCATGTGAATACAGTGACTGCAGGACTTTTCTTTGAGCACTTGGAGCCAAAAAATTAGTAAAATTAAGTGATAACCTTACAACTCCTTTCTTTGTTTGCTGAAGTCTTGAAAGCCAAGTCTGGAGAGCATCCTGGAATCACTCCTTACCACAGCTGCCCTGTGGAATGCTACTGGAGATGGATGACACAAAGGCTGGCCAAAAGATGACAACCAGCAGAACTGGTGCCTGGGCAGGCAGAGGGGCAGGAGCAGGGAGATGCTGATCCCCTGGTGTGGTGGGCCTGCCCACCGAGCTGTGACCCCAGCTGCCTGCCTGCACAGCAAGGTGGCCATGAGAACATCCACTGCCTTCCTGCTCTTGCCTTTTTCTGTCTATTGTAATTTCCATGTCTGTGTGTCTACTGACCCCCATGACCAGCTGTGAATGATGTTGTGAATCTTGTGCCTTCTTGTGTAGTGGGAGATAGGGAGAGTTCCTTGTTCTCCAAGTCAGCATTTCTGGTGTGAGTCTTTTTTAAAAAATTGCTATTTCCATGTGTGCAATGTGGAATTTGGAAAAGACAGATACATTAAAATAATTGCACTCAGAAAGCATTTGGCCTGCCTGCTTTTTCACTCTAACAGCCACCTTCTCTCTTATCCCCAGACTGTGTGTGCCCCAATCCTGTCTGTCTTCATTTTGCCTTGTGCTCTGCACTCTCCTGCTTGATTTCCCAGACAGTGCAAGCAGCTGCAAGGAAAAGGGGTCCCTAAGAATTCACATTACCACTTGAATGCTACTTTTCCTTGAAGTCCTGGTTGCCTAAACACTAGTCCCACTGCAGACTCCCACTATCATTGCTTTGACTAACACAGGAATAACCAAATTCAGCCTTTTTTGTCTGCATGTGTGTGTTTAACCCCCAGCTGGGTACCTGAACAGGCCAGATGTGAACTGTGGGTCTCTGCAGGGCCACAGGAGGAGCAGCTCTGTGGGCTGGGCTGGGTGAGGACTGTGGGCTGTTCTGATCCAGTCTCTCTGGTGATGGAGGACTGGACTGGATTATTTCAGCTGATCCTCCCCAGTCCTGGGGAGGGATGATATTTAATTTATGGTGCAGGGAAGGGGTGGGAGCTGTATCTGTGTGTGCCTGTGTGTTCCTAGGATTGGTGCTGTCACCTTTCCGTGCTCGTTCCGGGCTTAGCCCAACATGGTCTCTTGGAGATGAGTCAAGAAGGGATAGCACAGTGAGAATAAAGAGGATTTGAGAGCCTTGCAAATTCACCTCGTCAAAGGGCTTCTCTCCCATGTGCAGCCAAGTGATTGGAGATGAGAGGAAATCTCTCCATTTCAGGCAGCCTGGCTGGTTAAAGACCTGAGAAATGAGCTGGCTAAGAAGGCTCCATGGACAAAGTGTGTAAAATGAAAACCTTTTCCCTTGAGAAAGGATTTTTTTTGGCCATTAGGAAAAACTCCCTGGAAAGGTTTTTCTCTTTTAAAAGTGGGACCAGAGAGAAAAGCACAGAGGAGGGTTTGCTGAGCATCCACTCCCATCCTCCTGGACCTGCAGCCTGTAGCATTCCTACCACAGCAGCTGCTCTACACTAACCTGAGGTTCTCTTTCCATCTGGAAGAATAAACCAGAAATATTATATGAAATGTAATTAGCTTTTTGTAATTTCCAGTCCAAATTTATCTGTGGCTGGTTTGTTTCCTTTTATCCTTGTACCAACAAGGGCTTTTAACCAAGATATCTTTTTACTTCCTGGAAAATTTTATCCCTGTAATTTTAGGTTTGTTGCAGATTTCCTAGAGCTTTCCTTTTATTAGACTGGGCTGGCTGACCCCTTCCATCCTTGCCTCCTGTGAAATGCTCACCTTTGCCCAGGAGCCCTTACTTCTCTCTGGCTTATTCCTCTGATTTTGGCTCAGGAGCTCCATGAATGCTCCTGAACAGCCATTCTTTTGCAGGACTCACAAGACCACAGTGAAGTACAAACTTTCCAGGTCTGTCTTGTGCAAGAAATTGGGCATTTTTCCTTGGGTAAGTCCTGGAAGAGGAAAAAAGAATCCATGAAAAAGCAAAAATATCCATGAAAATGTGAAATTTCCATTTGCAGAGTCCCTCTGTTAAAAAAAAAATAAAATGAGCTTTTATGTCATTAGTCTCCATTGAGCCCATGGCAAATGTCCTCAATTTAAAGGTTGAAAGTCTGGTTTTCTCCAACTGTCAGATGCTGTCAGCTCAGCTGAGCTTTCAGCAGCCATGGGAGAGACCCTCAGACACTGCCAGCAGCCCCACTACAACATGCCCTGGGAGAGGTTTGAATATTTGTTTAAAACTCCTGGGTTTCAGACTGATGACCCCAAGGAGATCCTCGTTTGGGGTGGCCTCAGAGTGACACCCTGGCACGTGTCCCCAGAGCGATGTGAAGCCACAGCAGATGTCCGTCCCCTCCAGCAGCAGAGCCCTCTGAACACATCAAGGACGTGGAGCATCTCCCTGGTGTTGTCTTACACAGTTTGCTCTCACTCCTCCTAAGGAAGCTGGGAGCTTGACTTCTTTAATGCTAAAATGAATTTGAAGGTCTTGGAGATTGACTCGATGCAGTGGTGGCCAGTCTAGAGGCTTCTGCTGTCCCAGCTGTCCCCACCACTGACCAAGGGAGTTGCACTAAGGGAGGGACCACAGCTCACCCAGGGAACCCCCAGGCTGCAGAGGGCAGCTGGGCCACCAGGGCTGGTCAGTGAGGATTGCTCCATCCAGGCTCCCTCCACAGCTCTGTTCCATCTCATTTACAAAGCCTGTGCAGAGCAGATTTCACTGTTTCCATCAGCAGATCTCCTGCTACTCATCATCCCTCTCAGCCTGTCTCTGCAGGACCTGCACATGCTGCTATGGCTTTGAATTCTCAGAGCACAGAACGTGTCAGGCCTGGGAGGACAGACAGGGTTTTTCAAGGCATCCGTGCACACAGAGTCCCCAGGAGTTTTTCCCGGGAGTCCAAAGTCATCTGGAAATTTTGATTTCTTGAAACTGGCCTTTCCTGAGAATGCACTGGTTCTCATGATGCTTTTGCCAGGAAATAAACTTCCCAGGTTCCAGATGAAATTTCCAATCCAAACACTTGAGAGTTGCTCTATTACTCAATCCTCCAGGCACCCCTAAAAAAAGATCTTGCTGAACTCTGTCTCCACATCAGGACCAAACTTCAAAAGCAGCTTTGGGACTACAGTTCCTTATCAGACCCCCTGTTTTCAATCAAATCCAAAAAGCCAGATTTCTCTGCAACAGTGATTTTAATGAGCCATGCCTGCAAAGATCTGTGTACCCTCCCCAAACCATCACAGGAGGTCTCTCCTGCTGAAATCTTTACTGGAGTTTCTCCCATCCATCTGCTGTGACAGCAAATACAACTTTATACATAGTTCTCTGGCCTGGTGCCAGAGGGATATTTGATGAAGTTATAAAGTCAGACAGAAAAATGGTTTCTTTTGCTGGCACGTAGGCAGAAAAGATGCTTCTTTTGGAAACAAATCCCTCTCTGTTGTTATCTCGGCATGAGAAATCATTATGATCTATGGTTCATCTTTTTATCTCCAGCTGAGCCAGGCAAACGTGATGCTGTCATTAGGAGCTGATCCTCCTTCTCGCATGGCAAGCAGCTGGTGCTTTATCCTGTGTGCCGTCTCCGGGTTTCTGCACTCTGCACTTGGAGGCAGATTTTATATGTGGGAAGGATGTGCTGCTGGCAAACCCAGGGGTCTGGCTTCTGCAGCTCACTTAGGGGTGGGCACATGGCTGCTGCCTGCACCCCAGGGCTGCTTGTGCAAATCAGCAGCCAGATTTGTTTCTCAGGGAGCTTTCACAGGGCCATGGAGATCACAGAAGAAAAATAGCCTTTATCTGCATCTACAGGTGCACCTGGGAGTGGCAGAGCTGTTTGCCCCCAAGAGGTAAACCCAGGCAGCAAAGCATGGAAAGCTCCCTGAGGTTTTCCTCACAGCTTCATCCAGTGATGGTCTACAAACGGCTTTTCTTTCTTATCTTTTTCTGAAAACACCAACCTGCCCCAAAACTTTTGCTGTATGCCTGCTGGATGAATGGATTTTCATGGCCATAAATCTCTGGAAATCTCTCTGAATGTGGTCTGACAGCACAGAGATGACCAGCAGTCCCCTCCACGCCCCTGGTGCTCTCCTATGCTCTCCAGGGCAGTTCCTGCTCTGGGTAAAGAGAAAGACAACAGGCAAGAAAGGAAATTGAGGCACAAAGCTGAAAAGGGAGTCTCAGCTTTTCCCAGGGAAAGAATAAAGCCACAACTCTCAACATCTGTAACATCCCAGGGCAAGGATTTCCATGCCTTAAACCCTGTGTTGTGTGGAGATGCACCTGCTTGTGTGTGCTGGCTTCCCTTGAAGGAGAGGGAGAAAACACCATCTCTTTTCTTGATTAAACCTCAAAATGCACCTTTTAGGTGGCCCAGGTTCAGACACTCAATAAATGCATGCAGATATCCTTGTTCAGGGCAGCAATCTGAGAGTGAGAAACACAGAGATGGGTTTTCTCTGCAGGGAACTGAGGGATGAACTGACTGAACGATCCTGTTGGATGTTGTTTTCCTGACTTGATGCATTTCTCTGGCACAGGGCTGAATTTCCCAACAGCTCTGGGCTACATATATTTTCATAGAGCCTCATTAAATACATAGCTTCCATTCTGAAAATCACATTTGTTCTAAATAAGAGCTGTCTGCTGGGAGAATTAATTCCTCTGACTTAAGTCACTTCCCTGGAAGTGATGCTGTTGTCTTCGATTTCATGGCTCGGATGATTACACTTTTCCAACACCCAAGAATAACGAGATTAGGGAATTTGTGGCAATGAAGGCAAAGACGAGGAATTGACTAAGAAAAAGGGAAGAGAAATTGAATTTTCCTGTTAAGAGAAAAGGAAATGCCTATTTCACAGAAACACTTCTGCTTTTGGGAATAACAGTGGGGGAATGTCCTTTTGAATCAAAGTCTCTTATTAAACCTATCGGGTTTTTTGCCACATTCAAAAAGCTTTGTGATTGTGGCAGTTACTGTCCACGCATCAACAAGGCTGTGGGCAGCCCTCTGTCCCTGTGAAACAGGGAGGAAAATCAAGGAGAGCGTGTTTTCCCTGAGGATTTAGGCAAGCTAAGCGTGACCCCGTGGGCTTCTGGCAGGGCATGGTTGGTGGATGGGCATTCCAAGATGCAGGGCAGGTGTGAGCTGCAGGACCACATTTAAAGTGAAGATGTCAGAGTTTGCTGGTTGGGAACAAAGGTGTTTGTTAGAGCAACTTTTTACATAGGCAGATAGTGGTAAGACAGGGTGGAGGTGGTCTAAACATCTCTTTTAAAACCAAAAGAGGAGAGATCTAGATTTTAGGAAGAAATTCCTCACTCAGAAGGTGGTGAAGCACTGGCACAGGTTGCTCAGAGGAGCTGTGGATGCCCCATCCCTGGGAGTGTTTGATGCCAGGTTGGATGGGGCCCTCAGCAATCCGCTCTAGTGAGTGGCATCCCTGCCCATGGCAGCAGGGTTGGAATTGGATGATGTTTAGTGTCCCTTCCAGCCCAACAGACTCTATTGATTCTGTTCTGAAATGGGGACGATGGCTGCATGACCACACATGGCACACATGGGCACCCCACACTCCTGCTGCCAAAGCTCAAAGGACCAGCCAGCTCCAGCTGACGTTGTTCTGTGACGCCAGGGATGGGAAGAAAACACCCCCCTGGGAAGGACAACTGCTAAGGAAAAGGCTCTTCTTTGGTGACACTGGGAACACTTTATCAGGACTAACACTGGCAACATCATTAGGTTTAATGTTTCTGTTACTTTGCTGTCAATTCTCCTAATGGTGCTCCAGCAGCATGGAGTTGAGTGAGTCACAGAAGTAATTATTAGCTAGGCTCTGGCACTGAAAAGGCATTCAAAGTTCAATTCAGCACCAGCCCCAGCCGATGTGGATGGTGCACGTTCATTAATGAGCAGGTGCTAAGTGCGATTGCTGAGGAGAGAAAAGAGACCCCATTCCATACGAAATATTTTGCCTCATTATTCTCCACAGGGAAAAAGGTAGCAGCAGGTGGAGGGATTGAATAGGAATAAGGGTGTACATCTTGATCCTCACCTTTTAAAGGGCATTTGAAAGACAGGCACTCTGGGTTTTACTGCATCAATGCTCAGACTGACGTAGGGACCCAGAGGTGTTGGGATCTGTAGGTACAAAGCATGGCAGGAAGATGTGCCAATGAAACCTGGGAGCTTGAGTAGAAACAAACAGGCAAAAGGGACATTTTGGAGGTAGGGGACTAGATGTACTAAGAGAGGAAGTGATGTGAGTAAGGTCACATAAGGATTTGGTGGCAGAGGAGAAAACACTGCTTAGAGTCCGTGCATTTTGTGACTCACCCACCAGACTTCCCTTTTTCCTAGATGTGCTTTCTGCTGCAGGCACGCGGCCACCCTGACAGACAGACTTGTAGCTGGGCTGGCAGAAGTCCATCAACTCTCTCCCAGTCACCTGTCCTTCCTCTACCTGCCGGCAAATGGCAGAGCCAAAGTTCACATCAACAGTGCCACAGTCTAGCCTGGGAGGGTGGGTTTGTGTAAGACTTTTTTATTCTGTTTCTTTCCGAGTTATAGGGAAAAGGTTTTGTTTCAGTTTGGAGCGCAAGAGTGATAAAACACATTTCTGAAGGTAGGAAGATGATATCTGCTGAGACAAGCAGCAGCCGCCTGGAACAGCAATTACAGACCCTGCAGATGTGTCATGGGTCTGGGCGGGTGGGAGGATCCAAGGCACTTGGTTTGCATTCCATGAGCACGGATCTGTGTGAATGAAAGGGAAGAGTTACTCAGAGGAGGTGATGGGCTGTCTAGAGTGAGAACAGCAGTGATCTGCCTTCTTTCATGATGTGTGAGGCAGGGTGATGATGATGGGAGAGGAATTTATCAAGCCACAAGCAACTGCCTGATGGGCTGAGCCCATCCCCATGACCACAGGGGTGAGGTGAGCAGCTCATGTGTCCCACGGGAGCAGAGCTGTGGCAGACAACACATGGCTAGGGCTGGACAGCCTCACCCAGGGCCTTGGGGACTCTGTGCATTCCACCACGGGGCTCTTGCACATGCCCTGGCACCCAGGGAGGACCCAAGAGCCTTCTTGCTCCTCCCAGCCCAGGACTGTTTGTCTGTCCCCGAACTGCAGCAGTTCCTCCTGTGACTTTGCATTCAAGGTGTCATCAACACGGGTGGGTTCATGGTGACTCCAGTTCACATTCACAAATCTCTGATGCTGCCTCTGGTGCTGTCATGGGGTGAGGGAGCCTTGGGGGAAGGGGATTCACCAGAAGAAAAGACTGAAGGGTTGAACTGGCTTTTTTTATTTTTCATATGAGTGAGTCACAAAAATCACCTCAAGCTCCTTTGACTCTCACTTTCTCTTCATAATCTTCTAACCTTGCCTTTCCCCTCTATGTCCAACATCCTAGACCAATGAAACCCTTTCAGAAAAAATGTAGTGGAAACCAAGGACTCTCACCAAATATATAAATGTCAAGGAGTCAACATATTCTAATGAAACCTGTTTTGGTGATGAGTTCTAGACAAGCTCTGCGCAAGGTTTCACATTTCAGCTTCACGGATTATTGGGACTGCTGTGATAACTCTGCTTCTAATGAAAGTAAGCCTGTGTGGGCTCCTCAGATTGTTTCCATTCAGACTGACGCCTCCAGCTGCCCCCAAAAGCCGAGTTCCACAGCAGCAAAAAGAGCTTTATAGCCTTGGCTTTAATTAACTCCCTACAGCAAGAGACACTTTGGCTGTAACGCTCCAGTGGCTTTCAGATATGCCATTCATCAGCTCCCTAAATGTAATCAGAGCCAGTTTGATCCAATTAGGCAGAGCAGTACAGGATAGCACCATCCAGCCTGTGTGCAGCGACATTCAGGACAAGGCAATGCAACACTGACAGACTGCAACCTCCCCATCTAGGACACAGTGTCCTCATCCTTCCATGGGATCCCGACAATCCCTTCCTGTGATTAAGGTGAAAGGCCTCAAAACGCCCTTCAATGTCTGCAAAAGGCTGAGCCTGTAACTCTGTTGTCTGTCCTGTAGACAATCCTGTTTGTCTCTTTCAACCTGCAGTGGGATTCATGGTGGAAAAAGACCTCAAGGATCACCCAGATTCAACCCCCTGCCATGAGCAGGGACACCTCCACTACTCCAGGTTGCCCGAAGCCCAATTCAGCCTGGTCTTCAGCATTTTCAGAGCTGGGGCAGCCACAACTTCTCTGGGCAACCAGTGCCAGTGCAACCAGTATCAAGCACCATTTTCCTGTCACTATCTGCCCATGTAAAAGGTGTCTCTTCCTCCATTTTATAATCTCTCTTCAAATACTGGAAGGCTGCAATGAGATCTCCTAGAGCCTTCCCTTCTCCAGGCTGAACCACCCCAACTCTCAGTCTGTCCTCATAACAGAGATGCTCCAGCCCTCTGAGCATCTTCATGGCTCCCTCTGGATTCACTCCAGCAGGTCCCCACACCTGCCCTTGCTCACCTTGCGGACTTACCTGGGGGACAGTTTGTGAGCTGGGGAGGACTTTCTCCTCATCAGCCAAGACTGCAGTGGGCACACAAGAGGTGTTGGAAAGGTCTTGTTGGTGCATGAATTCTACCTGTTGTGTTTTTTTGATGCTCTGCTAATGGTGCTCATAGAAGAACCAGTGAAGCTACTGTTTCCCCCATTTTCTGTGTGCTTTTGTCTGCACAGCTCTTTGCTGGTCTCAGTCTGGGTCCTGCCCTTTTCCCAGATCCCAGTCCCTACCATCTTAGGCCAAACCTATAGGGCCAACTTGCTGCCAGAAGCACCCAGCATCACCTCAAGTGATGGGTCATCCCTGAGCATCTGTGGTCACCAAAACTGTCAAAACAAATTTTTCTGCAGCTATTAAAATATAGGAAGCCTTGCGCTATCTTAGATAATGTGTAACATCCTCTCTTCTTACAAAAAAGAAATCAGCCTCCACAGATCTTGCTTCTGTCTTTGGTTTTGGCCCTGGGGAGCTGACTCCATCCTACATCATTCTGTTGGGCCACTTGCAAGCCCATCCTTCCCCAGAGCCACCTGTTTAATGCTGAATTAATTTACATTTCTTTTAAGTGCTTGTGTTTGCTCCAGCAGGCAGGCTATGAGTTATTGCCTGATCTGCTTTTCTGTTCAGGGGGTTACAAGGGCCTCGTTAAACAGAACAGAATATGCAAAATGAACGGTGACTTGCCTGTTGAGCAATGCTGAAGTTAGAAACACCAGACCAATAGAAGAGAGCTCTTACATCACTGCCTGCAAAGCTTTTTGCCCTGAGTTCAGTGTTTACATAAAATTATCATCAAGCCATGAATTTAACCGAAAACTGACAGTCTGAATGACAGACTCCCCAGCAGTCAGCACATGAAATAGATCCCATTCAGGAGCACCAGCTGTATGGAAAGAGGGTTTTATCCAGACTGATTGATGAGGAGGTACCAACATGAGGAGCTGTCTGCTTGAGGGATGAGGCACCTTACAGCGGTGGCTTGGCTTTGATGGATGCCAGAGATCAGATCCCGAGGAGCAGAGCAGAGCAGATCAGGTGGGATGTGAGCAAGAAGACGCTCGATGCTGCTGGAGATGCTCTGGAGGAAGAGCTGAGAGCCAGCAGGCTCAGCCGAGGGGCTGGAGTTGTGCTTGGGGCTGAGGCTTGGGATTAGATCCGAAGTGTTTGCTGCTGCCTTTGATACATCAGGTGGGGAGTGTACCCAAGAGGACCATTTAGGGTGGGTTCTGCCAAGGGTTGCTCTGAGTAGCTTCACCAGAGGTTAAAATCAGATTCAAGGAGCATCAGAGGGACTGGGTACAGTGGTTCTAGGTACATCATTTTGGCACTGGGTACAGTGGTTCTTGCAGCAGCAAGTGCAGGTACAGGTGCCTGAGAGATGCTGTGAAGGCAAACCAGTAGTGCTGGTGTTTGGCAGGAAGAGACAACATTGATTATGAGTCTCTCTTCCCACTGAGTCTCTGCTCTCCACTAGATAAAACCAGATTTAGTATCCTTGGAACTCCTGGGCTATTGGGCTGCCATCCTCTCAGCCTGGACAAGGCTGTGCCAGGTCTGCCCCTTCTCTGATGCCCACAGCAAGTCCCCAGGTGTCACCTCCTTCTCCTCTGTACCTGCTTTACTCCCCTCTGCCCACAGCTCTGGGGACCTGCAATGAGCTTGTGAAGCAGGGAGCTGCCCTCTCCCTCTTTTTTTTTTTTTTTCTTTTCCTTTCTCTTTTATATTCCTCTTTTAGCTTTATCAGCCAGTCTAATAAAATATATTGTCTCTCCCTATAAACCTTGCCTCTAGAGACTTAACCACACTGAGGTTGCTATAACAACAACTGAGCTCTTTGCCAGCAAGAAATGAAGGAAAAAGGTACTGGGAAAACCAGGGGAGAGTTGAGTAGAGAGACTCCCCCTGTGCTGTGTCACATTATCCCTGTGAGGGGCAGGATGGGGCAGAAGAACATTAAGAAGAAGCAGCATGTCTGGGGAAGGAGGTATTTGAGTCCCAAATCCGCTCGGGATGTGCTGCAGGACCCTCCCCATGGAGCACAAAATCTCCCGAGGGAATGTTTGCCCTGCTCAGTGAAAAACCATGCACAGGAACACACTGACCTTGGCATCGCTGGTCCTCAGTTCCTGGGTTGCTCCCAGGACCATTCACAGAGCACAGTTCCCATTCCAACCAGGAAGGAGGTAGGTGCCAAGGACTCTGATGGGCAAACCAGGCACTTCCAGAGGATAAATGGATGCTACATTCTCCTGTGACTGCAGCTGGCCAGAAAAGGCTCCCCTGTCCCTAAGCACAGATGCTTAAGCAGCAGGAGGGGGGCTGCTGTGGTTCCTTGGGCTGGAAAGAGCCAGGGAGGGCTCAGGTGAGGGAGAGGAGGTGGAAACTTCTGGCAAGGGCATGGAAATGCTTGTAGAGGATGCTTGTCCTAGAAAGCAGTAACTTAAAAGCGGGAAAAAATGGTGGGAGAGCTTATCTGGAGTAGCTGTGGATACCTACAGATAGGGACACTCTTCTCCATCCTTTTCTGTTCTATTTAGCTGATTGCAAATCCCACAGCAAAGCTCTTCTAACTCCGTCAGCCAGGGGTTTATATGAACCAAATCTTAATTTTTCCCTCCCAAGTTATGGATTAGGGGCTCTGAATTGTTAAACATCTGAGGATTGCCAAGAAGAGAGAGTTTGTTAAGCACCCTGAGAGCTGGGCATTAAAGAAAGTTAAATAATTGTTCTTGGATCTGCTGCGGAGATGAATATTTATGGCTCAATCTACTTTTCCAGAGTCTCATCATTTCTTATGTCAACTGTATTTTATAGAAATGTCCACAGGGAAGGAATTGACTTTTGTCCTGGGCCCAAACTAAACAAGCTCAAGCAGTGATTATTTCGGTTTTGAAACACTTGGATAATTTAATCTCAACACCTATTGAT
Organism: Pomatostomus ruficeps; assembly: GCA_013400735.1. NCBI lineage: Eukaryota > Metazoa > Chordata > Aves > Passeriformes > Timaliidae > Pomatostomus > Pomatostomus ruficeps. The sequence goes on along the minus strand of VYZT01059365.1, from coordinate 143,207 downwards.
CTCCTTCTGCACTGGAATCCTATGGTTAAACATCTGCAAGGCAATTAATAGCCTAGAGTACAAATTCATTACAGATTTATCAATAGGTACCAAGTTTTAGACTGAGGAAAAAAACGTTTTATAATCTGCTTTCTTTGGAGTAAAAAAAAAAAAAAAAAAAGAGATGTAACTTCACACAGCTAAGGATACATCTAAGGCCATGAGGGAACTTCTCCCTGTTGTTGGCAAGGTTTGAAAGGCAGATCTATTTCAAGCTACATGGTTCCCAGTTTGGGACAATCTTTCAGGATAAATCTTTCAGGAAAATAGCTGGCATTTCCCCCCAAAATCAGATTTTGAAATAACAATTTTAAAAAATAGTTCAAATTTGGGGGAAACAGTGTCAAAGTCTGGTGTTGCTGACCCTGATCCCTGGCTGGGGATGAGTTTTGTGGGTCCTTCCCTGGCTGTGCTCCCTCCTGGAGGCAGCTGCCTTAGGTGGTGAGCAAAGTCATTCCCATATCAGTTAATTAATTGGTGCAATCTGTTAATGAGGTTTATAATGTACTTTGTGGGCCATCTGGACAAAAAGATGATTTTGAGGATGGCTGCAATATGTCCCTGCCTTTTATTAACTGTAATGGTTAAATATGGACTAATTAGGAGGGACACACAAAGCAGTTAGAAAGAGCTGGGGCTCTCACTGGTGGATTTATTATCAATGAGTAGGAATCGCAGCTGACAGGGAAATCTGTGCCTTTCTGAGCAGGGTGGGGGAAATTAACCCATGCTGAGCAGCGTGGCAGACCACACCCTGCAGTGGGCCAAGGGCACAGCTCAGGAGCAGGAGGGATGCAGAGGTGAGGGTGGCAGCAGGACTGCTCCACCTGGCTTCAGGTACAGCAGAGGCTTCACGATCCTCCCTCTCAGCAGCTTCTCAGAATCCCCCTGCCAAAATCTGGCCCATTCTTCACTGTTGTGGTTGGAAACCTAAAGGCAGAGGGTTGTGAGTTGTTTTGAGCATTGCAATGCAGTAATGCAATCATCAGCAGGTGCCTGTGGTAGTATTTAAAAGTACAAAGCAAATATTACAGAGTGAGGGTGTAAAAAAAAAAAAGCGGTAAGAGATAGACTCAGGCAAATCCAGTGAAATGTCATCTCTCTGGCCCCTGCCCTTGTCTCAGCCCCCAAATAAAGTGATGTTCATCTCATCCCTGTTTGTCAGAGCTCATTTCCCTTGCAAGGAAATAAAAAGTTCTCAGCTCTAACATATGCAGCAGGGAGATACGTGAGTGTCTGGAAGGGAAGCAGCTCAGTCAATCATGTGCAATATAAACCCTTTGTGAAAACACCCCGGATCACTTTGCAAAATGACTCCAATAAATGACAAAACAATATGCATGCACTCTTAAGGAAGTAAGAGATTAAACAAAGACCTAGAGCTTATAATCATTGCTGCTTTGGGGCAGGAATAATTTACAGAAAAAGACACTTGCCTGATGTGTTGTTTAGCAGTTTTGCAAGTTTTCCCATTTGCCTTTCCTAGCCAATGCTTCAAATTTGCTTGTAACCAGAATAATTTGAAAAAATAAAATGGGCCCCTTCTACATACATCCTCTTCCACTTACCAGTGCATAGATCTGCATCCATAGGCCATTAGAGCAGAAGTGGCTGCAGAATGATGACCACCCAAATTAACAAGTATTTATTACAGTTCTTATCCAAAACCCTCTGAGCTGAGCAATCTGGCATCCACCAGAAGACACCCCTGATTAGGAATTAGATTTAAAAGTTGTTTGGTTTGGATTTTTAATGTCAACATGCTCCCCTGCACAGGAAAAGACTCAGTAGCCTGTTGTCACATTGGGTGGTGGGAACTGGTATTTGTCAGCAATAGGAACATTGACCAACCTGACCCATGGTCCTGAAGCCTCTGGATTGGTGAGATTCCTGCTTCTGGGGAATCACTCCCTCCAGGAACGTCCGCTCTATGACAAACCAGCACCTGCAAGGGCTCCAGCAAACACAAGGGTTTCTGCACCCCTCAGGCTCTGCCTGTCCTCATTCCCCAGTTGCTCCCAGTCTCCACCACGCACACTTTTGTTCAGCCCATGAATGATGAGCTGCAAATACAAGTTCCCTCACCCCACAGCTCTAATGCTTGTTTTTATACCTCTAATTCTCACCAGGCTTCCTCTTAAAGCATAGGGCATGCTTAATAGGGGGCTTGATAATTCTTCGAGGCGTCGAGCGATTCAAAATGAGCATCCCTCCCCATGTAAGCAGCACTTCCAGCCCATCACTGCCTCTTCCCACTGTGCTGAGGATGAATGGTGTTTTATTTATAGGCAAGGCACAAAGCTGAAGGGCCGGGATGAGAGCTGCCAGCTCCAGAGACAGAAGTAATATCTGTGATTGACCTAAATGTCCAAGGCAACCGCTGACAGCCTAAACACAGCACAGGAGCGGAGCCGTTAACGAATAAACGGAAGGAAATTTATACCCAAGGCTGCAAGAGGAGTCCTTGGGAAATAAATCCCCTCAGCCTTTCAGCCGCAATTGCTGGAGGTAGATGACCAGATCTCATCCTGCTGTTACGCCGAGCATGGCACAGCTGCTAGACCAAAGCCTCTGACCTGACAATTCCCAAACACCAGACGAGATCCTGAACTGGCATTTTAGCTCTTACGTTTTGCATGGGCCAGTGTGTGCTCAGAATAGCCTGGGAGACAGCAGTGGGAGGCTGTGACCCTGCAGGGTGGCCCCAGGAGCTGGGCACAGCACAGTGGGGAGCAGCCATTGGCCAGGGGAGGCCTAAGCTCAACAAACAACCTCTGGTGAGTGAAGGGTGATGCCCGAACATTTGATACCTCAAAATCCTTATGCATCAAGCTGAGAGCCAAAAACTGCTGGGAGAATCTTTCTGGAGGCAATTTAGCCCACAGCAGTGCAGATCTGGGGATGTCTGGGGCTTTCCAGACTCACAGAACAACCCTGGAGGTCATTTATTTCCCACATTCCATCCTTATCCCTAGAGTTCTTCCCCACCCTTGGCAAAAAGCAGCACACCCCCTGACACCCCCAAGCAGAGCAGCCAGAGAGCTTTGCTGCAGTTGTGAGGTGGAAGGGACCCTGGGGCTGAACAGGGACCCTCAGATGAAAACATAACCTTGGCTAAGAGCTGATGCAGCATCCTAGGCACAGAGAGCTATAGGAAACAGAAATCCTCCTCAGAGCACACGGAAACGTGAGAGTTCTCACTGTCTGTGCTACCAGATGGAGCTGGTAGGTGTCACTAGCAATAAGAACAACTGAAAAAAGAAGAGCAGGAATGTTCAGCTCACATTTCCCTACCAAGCCTTCACTGCTGGGTCGGGGAGTGCGTTTTTAGCACAGCACAACACTGGGGGAAACACAGATATTGCACCAACCAGGTTGGGCTCATGACTGGGAGACAGCTAGAGCACTGTGGTGTCTTTTATTCATTATTAATTCATTATTCATTCTGTTATTGTCCACAAATGGTACTTGGTTGTTGTTGAGAGCACAGTTAAAAGTAAAGGGCAGTGGGAATGGGTTCTGGTCACCGGCATCAGCCCAGGATAAGCAGAGGTAACTGTTGCCTTACAAACTTCGCAGCAAAATGTGAGTGGCTGCTAACAGAGTAGCTGAGACAGACAAACTCTAATCCAGCCCAACCTGAGCTCAGAGGAGTTGGTCCATGGCCTGACAGTCACCTCCATTTGGTCTTAGTCCACCCCACCTCCACCCCAGGTCATACCTTACCCCTTCTTCCTATCAATACCAGAAACCCGATCTGGCTGAAAAGTCTCATCTGATCTTCTTTTCTTCTCCAAAAATGTTAATTTCCTGCTGGATCCGTTAATAGTATCCCAGAATCACAGGTTACTCTGAGTTGGAAGGGACTTAGAAGGATAATCGAGTTCAGCCCTTAAATGAGGGCAGCTCCCTGCTCTGTCCCATGATTGCTACTGCCAGTGATGAGGAGGGGCAGGAGCAGGGGTGCAGCCGTGGGAATCCTTCCCATACCAGCACAGGCTTCTTCCCACCCCAGTGCAGGCTTCACTCCTGGAGGGAGCATCGTCTTTCTCAGCACCCTGCTAAAAACCAATGGGATAATGCAGTTCATGGCTGTGCAGAGGGATTCTAGAGCTGGGGCAGGGTGCATGGGTGGCTCTCCTGCTGTCCCTCGCCTTGGATATGCACTGAGGAAAACCCCAGCCCTGGGAACCACAGCATCTGTCTGGTCTTTTTTATTCCCATTTTTTTTCCCCTATACCATCTCACAAGCTGGGACTTCTGGAGCCTGTGCTCTGAGCCGTGGTTATTGCACACAACTTCCCCCACAACAGCTCTGACAAGTAATAGAATTATCCTTCTTCCCCAGCTCATCGGCTGGGAGCTCTCTGGCTTTAATGCAGCGATAAATTTTTGCTCCGTGGAAGGAGAAGGGCAAGAAAGGGGGAGACAGAGAAGTGCAGCCACCAACAGGGAGCTGATAAATGCTAATGAATTTATAGGGATTACAGCAATCCTTCAGCCAGAGCCAGGGACCCACATAGCTACACAGACCCATGTGATCTGCCTCCAAGAAATCACTCAGAAGACAGGCAATTCACCCTTCAGCTCTAATTAATTATGCCTGGGAACAGCACCGAGAGGGTAAATAGTTCCATTGGCTGCAGGTGGACAGATGTGCTGTGACCCCAACATGCTGTGACCCCAATGTGCTTTGACCCCGATGTGCTGTGATCCCAATGTGCTGTGATCCCAATGTGCTGTGATCCCAACATGATGTGACCCTGATGTGCTGTGACCCCAATTTGCTGTCACCCCCCACCAGCTTGAAACCTGGGGAACACTTTGCCCAGGCCAGGCTGAGCCCTGTACCCCAGGGATGGCGCTGGGGGCAGCAGGGGCTGGGAGAGGGGATGCTGGTGGCAGTAGGCTCCCAGTTAAGATGGTCAGGCCTACGAATTAAGCTTATAGGATGCAGCGGGTCCTGCTCCGCAGACAACGGGATTTTGCTTTCGGGAGGATGCGGGCTAAAGGCTGCGGCTCTGCCCGCTGCTCGCACGGGTTTGGGCAGCAGATGGAGCTCGCTCCGCTGCTATGAACAATTCCTCGCCTTTCCTCACCTGGAGCTGGGATTTGCCTGCCCTGAGGATGCGGGAGCCCTGCACCCTGAGGAGCTGAGGGCTGCCAGCTCACCCACAGCTGGGCCAGCTGTGCAACACCCCTGGCACCTTCTCAGTTTGGGTACCACGTTCCTTGCGATGTGGTTGTGCTGCCTACTAAGATCAGAGAATCCCTGCCCCACTGATCAAGACTTCAGGGAGATTTGGCTACCAAAATACCTGTCCCAAATGGCAAGCTTGAGCTCAGCAGGTTAAAAGCTGAGCTCCAAAGGGTCCCACAGAGGTGTCCCAGCTGACAGAGGCACTCTGGTGCTCCGACCACCTCTCGAGGACAGGAAAGCTGTGGCCACGAGTGATAGGTGTGGCAGCACTGGAGGAGCCCTGGCCTTCTCCCTTGGCCATGATCTCACTTCACCAGCACTGGGGTTTTGAATCTAATAACTTTTTTGTGTGTCAGGTCATCATAAAATGCCTTGAGGTTAATGGGCAAGTTAATCTGTTATTTTGTCTTTCAGTTCACTGGAAGGTTTTTTTTTCTTTGTATTTTCACAAATTTTCATTAACTTCAAGGCACAAACTTTTTCTTTTCTCTTCAGCTGTGCTGATTTTGTCTGGGATAGAATTAGTTTCCTTCCAAGTTCAGATGGTGCTGTGCTGTGGATTTGTGACCGAAACTGTGGTTATACAGGGATGTTGTAGCTATTGCTGAGCAGGGCTTACACTGGGACAGGGACTTTTCTGCTTCTCCCACCTCCTTGTGAGGAGGCTGGGGATGCACAAGGACTTGGGAGGGGGCACAGCCAGGACAGCTGACCACAGTGACCATAGGGTTAACCCAGACCATGTGATGTGTGTTCAACAATAAAAGCTGTGTAAAGAAGGAAGAATAAGGAATGTTTGGAGTGATGGTGTTTGTCTTCCCAAGTCACTTTTACACACGATGGAGCCCAGCTGTCCTGGGCATGTCTCAGCACCTCCTGCCCATGGGAAGTAGCAAATTAATTTCTTATTTTGCTTTACCAGCACACAGAACTTTTGCTGTTAAACTGCCTTTATCTCAACCCATGAGTTTCCTCACCTTTACCCTTCCAATTCTCTCTCCCCCATCCCACTGAGGGGGGGTGAGCAAGTGGCTGTGTGGGGCTGAGCTTCCCAGTGGGGTTACCCCACAACATTACCCCGCATCCTTCAGAATAAACAGCCTCCACTGACACTATGTTCAGTGTTCCTGAGCACACAGTGGAGTTTCTCCCATCCCTACCTGCCCACAAACACCTGCATCCGGAATTCCAGGCGAGCTGCTCCTGAGAGCTGCGCTCCTCCAAGCCCAGGCACGGTTTCGTGGCAGTCCCTGGAAGACGCGGTAGATGGCACTCCGGATATGATATTCCGGGCTGAAAATTTCACTCCTGAAGTTAAACTAAAATTAAAAACCTGGGAAAGTTCAGGAGAGCTTTAAGCCTCTTAATTTAAATACAGATGCTGAACGTCTGGAAGAAATTCCTGACACTGGAAGCTGCTTTTCCCACCTTGTTCAATAAGAAAGGCACCACCTCCGAGTTATCAGCACAGGTTGAGTGTGGGATCCCTGAAGCAGCAGGTAACCAAACAGAGAGATTTGGGGGAGGCAGGTGGAGAAAAGGGCATGGCTGATTTCATTATCACTAATAATAATGAATCCTTCTCTCATAAAAATTCTCACCGCAGAAAAGACCTGGTATAAAGCTGGGTGGAGAAATGGCACTGGATGTGGGCACTTTGCTGTGGTTTGCAGTGGTGGCTTGGCTTTGGAGGTGCCACATCCCTGACCCATTTTCTTGGCTGGATGCGGGAGACTTCTGAACACCTCAGCCCCACACAGCCACCGAGGCTCTGCTCTGTCCCACTGTGGAAATGAAGCAGCAGGTGAGAGAGGTTTGACAAAAAGGAGGCAAATGATGTCTAATTGATTCCTAAATGCCGCTGAGCAGCTGGGTGGATCATTTGTGTGTACAGAGTAATCTCAGGTGTTGAAACAGCAGAACAGAGATCCACTTGACTCAGGGTGTAGCTGTTCACTCCAGCAAGAAACTGTTCCCATTGCAAGTGCTTCTCCAGATATCCATCCTAACTTTTACTTAATTTCCACTTTTTTCCTCAGGAAGTGCAGTGATCTTCATGTGTTTTCTACAATGTAGGTCAAAAGACCCTGTCCTGTATTTCTGGGATACTAGAGTTAAAACTCCTTACAGATACTCCTTAAAATGTGATATTGAGGATTTTTTAAAGCAAATAATCTGTTTTAAAATGAATCAAAAGGCACCTATATTTTTAGTCTGTTACTAAACTCTTTCATCTCAGGGGAAAAAATTATGAAAACTCTACTATCCTTGTAGCATATTGACATTTTTATCTATATTTATTTAGCCTTTCTCTTGCTTGGTGGAACTATAAAATGATAAATACATCAGGGAAAAGGCATAAAATCATCTGGTACTAAACTAAGGACCTGTGAAGGTGAATTTTTCCCAGGTAAAGTCCTCCAGGAAACAAGACAGGGAAAAGTCTCTTTGACTGTGAAGGCTCTCACTTGTTCCTCACTCAGGCTGTATTTGGGGAACATTTTCATCAATGTCAGGTCTGAGATAGTTCACCCAAATCCCAGTGAAAGGTCATGAGAAAAAAAACATGGGAATAGTTTCTTTGTGGATAAATATCCTGTCTGGGGCATTCTTCTGCCTTCCTTGGGCTCCAGCAGAAAAGGAAAGATGCTGAAACCCCACAGGACTTTCATGTTCACAGCTTTCCTAGCACTGGTGTCTTCTATGCCTCAGCCAACTGAGACCTTCACGCGCTTGGTTTTCACGGAGTTGTCCAGCAGAACATTCATGGATGACTTCTTTTGGGATACACCAAGAAAAAAATCCACATTTCTGCATCTCCAACAGAAACATGAGTGGCTAAGTCATGGGGAGAACAGAGCAGCAGCCTTGCTGCAAAGGTTGTGTACAGCCTTTGGGTCTGTGCGTGCCTTAGCAGGTCTGAGGGAGGCTGGGCTGCAAACGTCTGCTCCTCACAACACCTCTCTGTGCATGTCAGCAGCAAAGGACATTTTATATTCTGCAGGTTGTGTCCTACTTTAGTGAGCCAGGTGCGAGAAACCTGATATTAAGTAAGCTGGGGAACTTGTGTTTCTTTCCTAATGGGATTGGGGCAGTCATTAATCCTTTATGGAGATGTGTATTTCCAGAAGAAGGCATGTGCAATCAGCAAGACTGATGTGCTGGTTTTCGGATGAACTATGTTCAGTTGCCATGCTGTGGAAGGACCTGCTGGGTTAATTCTCTCTGCAGAACCAGAGAGAGGAACCATCCCCAGCTCAGAGTCTGTGTGGGGAAGGCAGCATTCCCTCATCCTTTGCCTGGGGCATGGAGGCACAGGCAGAGAAGGTGACAGGCCAAAATGCTGTGCTGCAGTGGGCTTTGCAGTGGCACTACGTGGAGATGTCCAACTGTCTGATTCATTGCTGATAGGTAGGTTTTAGAAAATGAAGATCCCCAGAAGGAAGAAGTGAATGTTATTGGGTATTTTCCTTCTCCTGGGCAAAACCCACAGTGAAATTCTCCCTGTGCTGCAGGCCAGGGGTGGTCAGGACAAGAAGAGCGAGGCAATGTGTACAGGGGGATGGGAGTGTGGCTCATTGCTGACCTCATGCTGTATCCCATTGTCCCAGGAGGATCCAAGCAAGATTTGCACCCGTCCATGGCCTGGCACAAACCCCCCAGGTCCCTTTGGGTACCTACACAGCACCCTCCACCTTTGTCCCTGTCCTGCCATGGGACTCAGCCTCATCTCTGTAGAGCAGTTCAGCTCTTCAAGCTGGAGTGAAAGATGCTGCTGGAAACCCAGGGGGAAAAGGGCTGTCCTACCTCTCCCAGCAGTCACTCAGGTGCTCCTCTCCAGGCTGCATCCACGTAGGACCCAAATCTCACATTTGGCCATGGTGGTGAGCCTGCTGCCAAAGGCAAGGTCAGAGGGGAGGCCTGTAGCTTTTGATCTTCCCTCCTGTTTTCTTTCTGAGGCTTTTTTTACTGGCAAAATGCTTTGTGGTTGTTACTGGAGGAAAAAGGGTCATTTTGCTGAAGACAAAACTGTCCACAAGCTCTCCAAGACCAGCCTAGCTGGAGAAGAGGGTTCCCACCTGAGTGGGAGGAGGGGAATAACACGGTTGGGATCTGCCTGGGAGCACGGGGCACTGTGTCAGGTGGCAGCAAGAGCTGGAGATGGTCCTGGGTGCTGCTCAGGGGGTGTCTCTGCTTTTTTCTCCTGTATAAAACTGCGGAGTCTTGGGGAACACAGGTATCTTTCAAAGCACAGAAAGATTTGCAGTGGCAGAAATCTGCTTCACATCCCTTTTATACACATCAGCCTTCTCACAGGGGTTGTTAAGATCTCCCAAAAGCTTCTGTACAGCAGAGCAGCTGCTGAAAAAGTGCTGCTATCCAAGAGGTTGACATTTGCACTGAGATGTGCTTTCCTCTTCACTGTGTACCAGAGCAGAGAATAACTAAATCAAACCCACAGCAAAATTCCCAGTCCCAGGTACATCGTGATCAAGGGGAATTTAGGGGCTTGCTGCACGTCAAATAAGATAACAAAGCTGCATATCCCACATAAAGGTCCTGAATACAAGCACAATAATTTGCTGAAATTCTCCTCCAGCACTCTCGTGTTTCAGCCACCACATGAGCAAATATTTAACAAGTCCCGAAAAAAAAGAGACAAGAAAAATTAATAGGATTAAAAAAACATCTTTAAGTACTTAAAGAGCAGCTTATGATCAATTAAAGACCTCATAAACACGAGAACATAAACAACATCAAAAATTGTCTGCATATTATAAAATGATTTTCCATAGAGAGGCTTGTGTGAAGAGATTAGATATGCTTTGCAGCATAAAACATTATTCTGTAAAGGCATTATGTTTCAGCAAATACACCACGCTAATTGTATTAGAGGAAGTTCAGGTGAAGCATAATTCCTGGATTAGAAAAGTGAAGACACAGGTTAAACAATGTGTGTTGGTCAGGCTGCTTGAAATTTGCCGGCAGGTCAGAAATGGGATTTTTTTTTTTACACTGATTGAATTACTGATATATTTTTGGTAGTCCCTAAGATCTGATTTTCAAGGGCACTAAAATTTTGAGCCAATATAATGGAATATATTATGTATATGAATGCAGAAAAAATATTTTGTTCTTATTTCACCTGATTAAACAACCCTACTAACTACAGACATGGAAACAATTCCTAGCATTGCTGTTACTTGAAAAGCATTTTACCACTGGCAAACTCTTTTAATCTACTAAATTATTTCTCAGATCTGAAAATAATTAACACTTTCTACAGTGGATTTACGTGGAATACAACACTGCAACCATCCAGAACACATTTTTGGCCAACAATGGAGATGATCCCCAGTTTGGTGCTGGGGCCGGGCGATGCATTGTCGGTGTCAGTGAATTTTGCAAGCAGTGGTGTGTGGCATTTCACACATGTGTGCAGAGCAGGTGTTTACATGTGCTGGCACTCACCCTAAGTGCTTTTAGATGAGACAGCCTTAGCACACTACTTTTTAAATAAAACTTCATCTTCATCTGCCCACCTATGGCCAAACTTCATCTCAAACTTTCTCAATGGAAAAAGAATAAAAATATACAGGCTGAAATAATTTCTTTTTGTTAAGTTATGAACACTGACTGTAGGAGCTGTGGGATACAAAGAAGAAATTCATTAGGGTACACTCACTCCTATTTTTTAACAGGGAGCACAAGCACAAAGACAACTCCTCCCTGCAAAAAATTCCCAGACTTTGTCTTGTCAAAACGATCCTGAGCTGGTTTTGTATGACAGGAGCCCACAATAAATAAAAAAAAAAGATCAAACACAAGAAAGAGAAGAAAAATGGCAGTCACCCTGGGAGGAAGCTTCCTAGCATATGATAAATTGGAAAATGGACATAGAGAACATGCTGACATACATTTTTAATGGCCCAATTGCTCAATTAATTCTTTCCCTTTTCCCTTTTTAATGTGAAAATCGTCATAATTCCTCCCAGATTAGTATAGATACAGGCCGACAGTCTCTCCTGCTCAAGGTATTTGCAGGACATAATTCATTCATAAAGCCGTAATGCACTCATCTATCATCTGAAATATTTCTTTTTTTTTCTTTCTTTTTTTTTTCTTTTTCCTTTCCCTCTCTCCCATTTGTGCTTGGGGCTCTCACTGAGTCTCTGGGCACTGATGTATTAGCTGGCATATGCAAGCTATGAATTATCAACTGAAAGGAGTCAATTATCCACTCTAAAAATGAGTGTCTGGGCACCAATAGCCTGAGGGGCCTTTTTTGTATTTACGAAATGATTTCATGGCAAGTAGAGGTGTGTGTGGAAGGGGGATTGAAGGCGGGGGGAGGAAGGAAAGGCTTTTTTTTTCCCCTTTCCTTTTTTTCCTTGTGTCCACACCGAGAAAAAAAAATTAAAATGAAATAAAAAGAACATTTTGAACTTTTAATGCAGTAATCCATTTTTATGTACAGCGACTTTCAGGAGCGATTTCAGCAGGCTGGAAAGGAGCCTTGCCTGGTGGCCATGTTGCCTGGGCTTCTCCTCCTCTATCTGGTCTCAGCCAAGCCTTCAATCAAACCCAGAGCCCTGGCTGACTTCAGCTGCTAATAGACTGGATGGGAAATGGGATATTGGATAGTTTCGTGGTCCCCAGTCTCCGGCCATGTGCCTTGTCATCTCCCAGACATTGATTTCTCCCTTCTCCCCTCCCACCCCCCGCGCTGCTCAGGGGCTGCGGCCCACCGAGAGGTAACTCAGCATCAGCAAACCCTGCGCTGAGTTATGCTTAGGGAAATGAGGTCATTAGATGGAATTACAGCGGGTTTTGATAGCTCGGTAATAGGTTTTAATGATGGAATTTAACATAGGACCCCCACTAGGGACAAGGCTGATATACATCCAGACAGGTCACTTAATAAACCTCCACTCAGCACTTGAGTTGAGGAATTTAGGAGGCTCTGGAAACACAGCCCTTCTTAACCAAGCCAATACATCACTGGCAAGTAGTCTCTTTGGAAGGCTTTTTATTATTATTTTTGAGGGGTTTGATTGACTTAAAACACGCCGTTCCCTTAAATATGCACATTTATTTTGCCAGATGCATTTTTGAGGAGGATTCTTTTAGACAGCAGATGTTTTCCTCAGATGTGAACAGACTGTTGTGCTCTTGGATGCTAAAGAGCCCATCTGATGGTGTGGTAAATTGTTTGGAAGTTTGAAGAGCTTAGCCGGCCTTTTATGTATTTGTTACTGACAGGTAAATTGCAGGTTAAGTGCAAAAGCAGCATTAGCTGACGAGTCCTGGCTTCCACAAATCTACCTTGGCCTCTAATCTGAATACAAAAGGAAGGAAGGAATTAAATTTCACCCCTCAAATATGCTGTTTGCTCAATCCTAGATTTACTTAGTAAGCTCCTTTAAGGTGCTTTCTGTTTGTTCTGGCCTCATCTCAAGCAGGTACAAGAATGCCCACAAAAGAGGACACTTCACAGGTAGCAGAGTGAATCAAAGGCAGAGCCACTGCTTTGTGTGTCCCAACAATGCCAAAGGGGCAGGCTTGAGGCTCTCCTGAAGGACAGTTCATTCAATTTGTTCTCCAAAGGCTGCAATGCCATGGTGGCTGCTGCAGGTCTGTGCCCTCCCCAAGCACGGGAGTCCCGTGAGAGCCACCAGACCTCATGGAATCACGGAATGGTTTGTGTTGGAAGGGACGTTAAACATCACCTTGTTCCAAGCCCCTTCCATGGGCAGGGCCACCTTCCACTAATCCAGGCTGCTCAAAGCCCCATCCAATCTGGCCTTGGACACTTCCAGGGATGGGGCATCCACAACTTCTCCAGACAACCTATGCCAGGGCCTCACCACCCTCACAGCCAGGATTTTCTTCCTAATCAATGGGAGCAGAGGGTGCAGCAGTTGAGCCGTGGTAATGACAGACTTATGGATCAGTGTTTCTTTGCTTGTTTTTGAACTCAAGCTGAAAACCCCTGGTCAGCAGCAAAGTCCTCCATACACTGCAAAGAGGGGTCTCTAAATCAGAGCGCTGAGAAGAAAGGGTCTGGTCTGGGGACAGTCTGCTGGGACAACAAAGATAGAGGTTTTATTGACTGCTCCACAGGCACCTTTGTCTATTATGGGTTTTCTCCCGAGGAACACCTTGGGAAAGCAACAAGGTGATCTCCCTATATGGTCTTCATATTTTATGCAAAATGAGAGAGGCTATTGCAGAAGATACTCCAGAGCCAAAGTAAACATCTATGCTTCAATGTCAATGAGAAATGTGTCCTCCGTGGATGTCTAATTTAAACTAATTCCAAGGCTTCCCTGGCAACCAAGGAGGATGGTTTGATGAAAACTGTGGTGAGCTGATCCAAACTCACCTTGAAGAGTGTCCACACTTCACTAGTGGAAAACGGGTTTATGGTTAGCTGCCAGTGGGTCCCACTGCTCAGAACCATACTCTCCTTTATTACTTGCCTAGCAGTGCTACTGTGTCCCAAAGGCAGCTCAGGAGTCTTGTTTAATGTCTGTGTTACAAGCAGGTCAGACACTCAAATATTTTCTGGGAGCGCCAGCCTGGAGACCCCAGGCCAAGGAGCTGTGGTGCTTCCCCTCAGCATGTTGGGGGTTGCTGTAGTGGATGTGCAGATCCCTAAACAGTTCCTCAGCAGAGAGGCTGCCAAGCTCTCCTCACGGACAGGCAGTGGATCCAGGAGCAGGAGACCAGGACTGTCCTCACTGCTGACATGGACATGGTCCTGCTCACTGCTCTTCTTCAGCCTTCAGAATCCCAATCACAAGAGGATGAAGAATGCTTTCACAGGTGTTCTGAACTAACCAAATTTGGCTTTGTCTCTCTTGATGTTAGCACCTGCTAGCAACCCTCCCACCCAGCCAGAGACTCTGATCTTCCCTGTAGTTTAACCTTTTTTTCTTATTATTTTTTCCCCGCTTTTCTCTAACAAAGGTGTCATAAGTGATTTGCCAACTCAGATGATATTTGCTCCAAGTGTGAACTATGTGGGCTGTGGAAAGCTGTCTGTTTAATTTTGAAATCCCTGATGAAGCTAAGAAACAAGGCCTGGAACAAAGAAGAAACTGCCACTTTTTGGCAAGAGTGTGCTGATTTACAAAGGGTATCCTTCAATTATTTAAGGAGCAGTCAGCAGTGCCATAACTTTAAGTATGAATCAAGTGGCATGACTGAAAAATTTGTCACAGTGTGTTAGATCAATGGTAATTACCTTACTGACATGAGTACTGTTATTATTTTACAGGGCTGCAAACAGGATCATGGACGTGAGGAAACACAAACTGCACTGTGATCAATACTCTCTGAAATATGACTCTCCGCGGCCCAAAATGGAGTTTTCGAGCTGGGCAAACCATTATAGCCTGATTCTCTCTCCCTGCCTTTAGATGGATACCCTGAAGTAAAACACAGCAGCAATTGGTCAACTTGTTTCTGGCTTTGAACAGGCAAATAGTCACTTATTATTTTTAAGGACAACTGTGTGCAAATAAAAAGTCTGTGCAGCCAAACTCCGGGTGAGAAGAGAGCTGTGGAGGGGGTGTGGGGAAGGAGGGCTTTGGTTCATGCTGTGCCTGTTGTTTAAAACCTAGGACTAATCTCTCTGCTGCAACACACATTTGGCATCAAAGGTTTTCAGGTTCTCCCCCACCTATGATATCAAAGGGTGTGGGACTCCTGATCACTGGGCATCACAGTTGGGACTTAGGGCATGTGAAAGCTTTTCTGTGTTTCCTCTCTGACAGCAACACGTGACAAGAGTGTCACACACGTTGTGTGCCATGGCCATTGGTGAAGAGTGTCACGCTCTTTGCTGCAGTGTTTGGTGGAATGGCCATGGCCAAGCTGGGCGCCAAGTGCGACATGGACAGACCAGCTGGCTGAAGAGAGGCAGCAGAGAGTGGAGGCAGGATCTGAAGCTGTCACCTGTCCTCAACCAGGCCACTAAGGGCTGTATTTCCACTGTCTGAGGACACTGTGCCTGGAATTCCTATAAACATGTTCATGGCACAGCCACCTACCACACAAAGCATGCACAGGAACATGCTTGGACTCTGGAGCTTCTCTCCAGGGATATTCTCTCCAGGCAAATTCTAGTAGTATGGATGGACTTGCCAAGCCTGTGTGAGAACTTGCCCAGCTGATGCGAAGGAGATGAAGAGGGATCAACTAGAGACAAAATGGACACGCATCAAGGCAAGGGGATGGCTGGGCAAACACAGCTGCAGGGAGGAGAAGGGGTTAAATGAAAGGAAGGAAGGAGGGAGAGATCTGCTTGACCTCTGAAAAAATGAGTCATTGTAACTGAGAAAGGAGCTGGTGACAGCTCAGCTCTGGAGGTGAGATGGGGAATACAACTTTGGCCATAGCTGGAGAACATCCCACATGCTGTGACGAGGCACTCCCAGAGAGAGGAGAGAACAACCAGGACCAACAGCAGAGCTGAACAGGTGACCTGAAAATCAAACACCTGGAGATAGCCAAGGGTCTCTGAAGCACTTTGTCACCCTGTGAAGAGCTGGAGGAAGGGAAGGCCAGTGGTGAAGGTCACCAACAGAACAGGTGAATGTGCATCTAATCCAGGGCTCTGAAGTGCAATCCTCACACTAAAACATGAGCACATGAGAGTCTGCTAACAAATAAAGATGTAATACTCCTAGCTTCAGTCCTTTTTACAAATCAAAGAGTAAACTGATGAAGGACACAAGGAGAGACTTTTTCGCAGGCTGCTCAACATCTTAAACATCCAAAATGAGAAAATAGAGAAAATAGAGAAGGTTACTTGGAACTATCTGAATTTCTGGCATTCCTATTGTTCTTTGGATGCTGTTGGGAAATCTTGGTCTTTATAGCAGGAAGACTAAAGCTTGTCCTTGGGTTATTAAGTGTTGCTTTGTCATCTTATTTTCTTGTTAAATTCTGGAGTTCCATAAGGAATGAACTTGGTACAGGAAAGTTTCATCCCATTAATGTTTTACCCAGTTTTCTGTGTGTGTTGAGAGGATGAAGCAGTTGAATGGCACATGATGCTAAGACACTGTCTGATGGGAAACAAAAGTGCAGTAGGAAGCAGCAAAAGTGAGCAGTGCCTCTTGTGAGGTGAATAGTTCAGAAGTGGCTATGTATTATTTTGGAAAGGGTCACAAATTAAGGTGTAAATTCATGTACACCTTAAGTTGTGACCTCATAAAAATGATCAATGGTTAATGGTGCAGATAACAGGATTCATAAGGGAAATTTATTGGCCACTTTTGTGAAATAAATATATTTATACCATACCAGTGGGAAATAAAAACACATCAATAAATCATATAATATCTACAACTATACTAATAGCATGAGTAGCTGTTATAACCAACATTTTTAGACCTGCAGACACCCCCTCTGGCATGGTACAAATATAATACATGTTAGCAGCCAAATGTGGCTCAGTAAGAGACAGCCATGTATATCCCACTTGTGAGTTATCTAGGCAGGCACCCCTCATGAATTATGGTCCCTCCTCAAAATAGCAGCCATAGAACAGCAAAATAGATACTCCACAACCACATGAAATGGGTCAAAAAGCACAGCGACAGAACAGGCTTGTAATCATAGAATCATTGAATATCTCAAGCTGGAAGGCACCCATAAGGATCATCCAGTCCCACTGCCACGAAGTCCAACAGTTTTACTTATCTGTCCAAAGCAAGGTGAGCTCTCCCCCTGCTTGCCCTAAGAGGAGCAGATCTGGGCAGCAACACCCATTTACCTGCTGGATTTGTATTCTTTTTGTTTTTTCAGCTGACTGTCAACTAGGATAAATTCAAGGTAGGATCTTGCATGCAGTCCTACAAAAACATGCCCTGGCTGTGTAGGACTCTCATGTGGTGTCAGGGACTAGAAGTTCATTTTCGATTCCCTGGCTTCAGGTGGCAACTTCAGTTTCTTCATGGCTTGCCTACAGAGCCTTCACCAGGTTTCCACCTCATCTTAAGGCTCCTGAGCCTCAACTCAACCTTGTTTCATTGTAGCTTGCTGGCTTGGACCTCTCAGCTGAGAGGTAAAAAGGTGCAATACCACGTGGCTCCCACAAGGCACCCCCTAAGCACAACTCCACTGAAATACATGCAAAAAAAAAATAAAAAAAAAAATCTTGGCTTCAGCAGACTCTGCAGACTCTGGAACAGACACAGTTGGAGAGCTCAGGTGTCCAATGCCACACTGTTGTGTCTGTCCCTAGCACTGATTCGCTTGGAATCAGATCAAATCAAACACTTCTTAGGGCTATCTGCATTTTCCAGTGAGCATCAGCTTTTGCCATGGTGGCAATAAATGCACGCTGTGATGTGATGTGTAGCAATATGCTGCATTGGCAGGCTGGAGACAGGCACAATTTGAAAAAAACAATCCCAAATATAGCCAAAATTGTTGGTTTGTGTGAATTTGGGAGGCAATTATTCAACCACCAGCATGGTTGAGTTTATGAAGGGGGAAAAAAAGTCTCTTTTCCACTAGCAGAGAATAATAAATTGTCCTTGTGGTTTTTTGTGTATTTTCAGCTAAGCTGCCTCCTTTAAAAAAAAGTAGTTATGAATTTGCTTTCCAAATGTATTTTTCATTGTGTATTTTATCATCTCTAGTCCAATAAAATTTTCTTTAGAAACAACACATTATTGTGTCAGAAGGGGAGGAGGATAAGAATACACCAGGGAACCTTTCAAAAATGTTTAAGTATTAATTTATTTCATGATGAATTTTCCACTGTCATTTTCTTAATAGCATGCACATGAAATAATCATGTCTTAAAATGCTCCGTAATTGAAGGACATTTTCATTTCCTGATTACTGAGGGAATCCTTCTTTGAACCTTTATGACTAAATGATGTAAGCACCAGGGTTTCTTTTTTTTTTTTTTCTTCCATCTTCTAATTTATGTATTTCTTCCCTCTGCCAGTCTGTTAAGACAGTTTCATTCAGGGATAATTTTCACACGCATGGACCTCTACTTTCAGATGAGAACAAATCCTGGTATGTCCCTCCCTGGTACAAAGTGAGGACACGTGGGAGCTGCCTCTCTTACTGATTGTATTTTGGTTTACAGGGGATTTTGAGGTCACTTACAGGGATCTCAAACAGGGACAGCTTCACCGGATTTTGGCTGATGTAGGCAAAAAGTCTGCCTTGTCCTGATGGGATCTTCATGGCCATTGTGGGAACCTCCATGGAGCTGTGTACATCAGGGTCCGGCTCAGGAGTCAGAGCCAGGTCAGAGTCACTTTTCTTAGACTATTTCATTTCTCTGTTGACCCAGACACTGGCCCAGGTGGCTCTCAGCACAGTCATGGAGCCAAAGACAGGGGCCAGAGAGAAGCTCTCAGCTGAAAATGCTGAACACAACCCACTGAACCATGTCCCCCCTCCCTCCACAGAGGCCAAGGGCCAAACCCAAAATCCTGGGAGCCCCTTTGTACCCACAGCTCACCCAGGCTTTGGGAAGTGGGTGACCATCATGACTTCAGGGAGGTGAAACTGAGTCCCCGCTCAGCCAGGGGCAGAACTGGAGGTGACAGGGCTGGCGGGAGGCTTTGCAAGCCCCTGGTTCAGGGGTTTTGCCCAGCCAGATACCTGCCCATCTCAAGGCTGGGCTCCCATCCCCACCAAGCTCCCCGCACCCTGAATCCACCTCTCCTCCCTCTCCCCTTGCACCAGCGCGAGAGGAGGAAACACGGGGGGCTGGGGAGGCAGAGGAAGCACCACTTGCCATGAAGAAAAGGAAGATTTATTAGTGTTTATCCAGAAATACCAGCTAGCCTGCTGCTGATCCAACTGAGCCCAGCAGGCTGCAGATTGGGGATTTGCACCGCGCCCGTTCCGTGCCAGGCCATCCATCACGGGCGGGCGGGCGGAGCGCAGCCGGGTGGGGAGCGGGGTGGGAGCCCCGGGGGGTTGGCAGGGGCTGCCCCCGGCCCGGATCCCCACGGTTTGTGCCCCGAGAGCATCCGCAGCAGCCGCCTTCTCTCGCCCCCCTTCCCCTCGCTCCCCAGCTCCAGCTGGCTCCGGCCCGCACCGCACCATCATTTTTCTCTCTCGGACTCGCTGAAGCAAGCGAGACATGTCAGTGCCTGATGAAACCCCATTTTCACTGATTAGCTCCCTTAAAAATATTTCATTTATCAGTGCCAAGATTTAAGTACTTCCCACTTGCAGGCAGCCAAGTGTGTCTTGTTGACTATGTAGCGCGGCCATTTACATAGGCGGTGACAACGTTACGGCAGCGCTAATGTCCCCTCTCCCCCCGCTCCCCTCCGCCTCCCCCGCAGCATCTCCGGGCGGCACAGCTTAGACCTGTTTTATTGCAGACTTGTCCTCCTCATCTGTGGGAAGAAGAGAAAACAAGGCGGGAGGGAAGGAGGAGGAGGGAGGGGATAAAAAGACATCTCTGATGTGTGTCTCTCTTTGCTACAGGAGTCATTTGCAAAGTCATAAATTTCAATTTCCTCCCCTGTTCTATTATTACCTGGGTCTCAAATAAGTTTTACATTCATTTATTCCCAAACAGAAATGCAATTTCCTCAGCAAATGATACCTAGCTAGAACTCCATTTGTGTTCCACCAAGAAGACTTATTTTCTTCTTCTTTATATTTTTCCCTTTTTTTTCCTTCCTTTTAACACCTTCTTTTGCATCTCACCTTTGGGATGGTCCTTCCCAATCCCACCTTCTCCCTCGAGGGCATGTAAAGAAGACAAGGCATTTCACTTTCTGTCCCAGCATCTCACCTAAGGTTTCCAGTGTTCAGGAGCTTAAAGACAGGATTTGGGATGTCCACTTTTGTTTGTGAATGAAAAAAAAGGGTGGAATTTGGGAGAAATAAATAGAACGAAGGAAAGCTGTGTGTTTCAGGCTTGCTGGCAGAGTATGTTAAATATTTTTTGAAGCCTCATCTCAGGTGGGAGGCATCATTTAAATCAGGACATCACCTAAACTTTTGTACCTAGCCCACAAATCCAGCGAGAACAATAAGAATGGAAAGAATTTTTCACACTGTGGAAATGACAAAATGCAGCGTGTTGGTAAAATTTAGCAAGAAGGAGACAAGGTGTATGGTTATACAAAAATTCCATAGTTTCTGGGAACCAATCCCTGCACTGGAATAGAATGAGTTTCACATTGGTTTTTGATCCAGCAGCAGTTGTTTAAGTACAGGTCAACAGAAATGCAAAATGTAATTAAAAAAATTTTAAAAAGCAATATCATGGTTGTGAAGGGAGAAAAGGTTTCATAGATAAGGCTCCTTCTTTTGTTTTCTTTGGGCCATGTTCTCATAGCAACAATCATGGCCCAGAGCAGAAGTCACAGAGCGCTGGGAGCTGGTGGCTGAAATATCTGGGGGAACTGGGCGATCCTAGAGATGAAAGTGGGAGATGAGGGTCCCATGGAGAGCAGATGAGAGCTACTGCACTTCATCGGTGTGTGCAGGCCCTTAGCCAGCTGCTGTGGGCTGGACTGTTCAAGTCAGCTCTGGAAGGAAGAGTTGTATGTTGCAACTTGAGGAGAACAAACCCAGACCTGTAAAATAGGGTGGGTTTAAAGAAAGTATTACCTGTGGGATGGATTAACTGGGCATGACTGGTAGGAATCAGGGAGGTGGAGAGCCTGCTGGGAGCACTGTAAGTGGGTCTCTGCTGTAAATGTCAAGCTTCTGGACAGGAACTCCTGCTGGACAGTCTCTGCCTGTCTTGTTGGAAAAATGAAGGTTGCTGTCTCCAAAATATAATCCCCACGACTCCTTTGAGACTTTGGGGCGTGGTGTCTGGAAGGATTATTCAAGATCTTGTTAGAGTCCACATCTCAGTCTTGAGCTCTCTTTTGTTCCACTTTAACAGACAAGTAGGCTCAGTAGTGTACCCTGGCCAGCCACACAAGCTCACGGAGGGTTCTCACAGGGTGCAGCAGCCAGCTCAGGTGATGCTCCAGACCTTCACAAAACACATCCCAGTGTGGCAGTTCCTAACTTCACCCTGAGGCAATCAGTTCCCACGCCTGAGTGAGATGCCACTTACATGACTTTGAAGTTGGAGTCACTCCACTGATGTCAGGACATTACCCTGAAGTTATTTCAGTACAAACAAGGGCCACATCTGGTTTATTCAGAATATTCCCTGTGGATGAGTGACTTGCTGTGGAAGTCTGATTTTCCTGCTAGCGCCAAGGTAGTGGTTTGGCCATGAATTTGCCTTTGGCTCTGTCTCTGTGTCTGCTTCCTGCTACCCACCAGCTCAGTAAACTTCCACAAGAGCAAAACTTGTTTACTGAAGACTTTCTGAAGCAAGTCTTATTCAGCTTTTATTTTTTCCCTATTCATCCCGCATTTCACACACTGCTGAAAGTAAGTACAAGAAATACCCAAGTTGAGATCCCATCACACTGACATTTTCACTGATTGTGCAAGACCTAAGTCGCAGTCAGTGCCACTGCCCATAAAAACGCCACACACATATTCTTAGGAAGAGAATAAAGAAAATCAGCCATCCTTTTAACTTCCATCTTCCAGCACTAGATTTCCCATCCCAAGATTAAGAGCCTAGAAATACTAAAGGATAAATGCCAAGGAGATTCCTTTCATTGGCTCATTGGCGTCCTGACATCTCTGCGGAAAACAGAGTGCTCTGATAGAAGAGAACAGAAAATGCCCAGGCCAACACTGCAGGGGTCTGAAAACCAATATAGTCTTATGGCTTTTGGCATGTTGCAAGTGACATAGTCAGGCACTTCCCTAATACAGGATAATATTGCTCTATCTGCAAGAACATATGGGGGAAACATTGCATTTAGCACTGAATTGGCTTCATGCTGGCTCAGCGTGGAGAGGTAAATCTCTACGGGGGGATCTCCACCTCAGGTGCTGTAAAAGGGCTCAGGATACGTGAGGATTTAACTGTGGAGAAGATCTTTGGCTTTTGAGAGATGAAGCTGCCCTCGCTGCATTCATGTGGAATGTTGGTGAAGAAGGCAGAAAGAGGAGGTGAGGCTTGCAGGTGGCAGTAACACCTTTTATTATACAAATTTTAACTTTATCTACCTACTGAGGTGTAATTTTGTTCAGCAATATCAGCTGAGCTCACAAACAGGCTGTCTTCATTCTGCAAGCCAGCCTTGTTTGACATTTCTGTGATTTGTTTGAATTTTCTGAGCACAGTTGCATGTGTGGATTAAACAGCCTCAAAACAAGGCTGGAACTGGGAATAAGCAGGCCGGAGAAATGTATATTGGATTTGCTTCTCTATCTGTGCCTGCAGGACACCAGTCCAAAACAGTCCTTCTGGAAAGTTCTGGAGCTCATCTTCAGGAGTGAGATTTTCACATGTAGGGACAGACTTCATTCCCATCATCCCAAAAAGGGAGCAGGAGAATGGGGCCAGACTTCATCTTCTCCTCAGGTACCAGTGACCAGACACAGGCAAAGTGCTTCAGGCAGCATAAAGAATATTTGAGTTGTGCAACAGCCCATGCTTCTCTTCTGGTGCAACTGTTTCCACCTTTTCTTTGAAAAGATGAAGATGGCCAAATAGGAGTTGTTCATTAATAAAACCCTCTTTAGCAAAGCCTTGAGCATCCTGAGCTCCTGCTCTGACTCCTTTATTCCTCAGTGACTCTACTGCATGCAGCACAAGAAGCCTGGCAGACATTGTACAAATAAATACAGTGGGTGCAATACTGGACTAGACCAAGCTGGCCGTGCACTGCAGGGGCAGGCTGCATATCCCGGCCATGAGGGATTCATTCATTTGGCAAAAAAATACTAAAAAATCAACAGAAAACCCCAAACCCATCAGCCCCATCTTCACCGCTGGCCCTGCCTTGGATTGGAAATATTTCAGAAGGCCCAGAGCAGTGACTCTTTTTCCTCTTGTCTCCTAACCATGCTCCAGCCTCCACTGGATGAGCACAGTGTTGGTCCATCCTTCACTTCCCCTCTTTGATGCCCCTGGCCATTTTGATGGTGCAACCATCACAGCACTGTGCAGAGATCACTGGTAGAGCCAAAGGCTGCTGAGAGAAAGTCAAAGGGAGTCCAGCTCTCAGCTGCTCAGCTCAGCATCCTCTTCAGCAGCCAGGACGCAGCATCCTGCAGGCAAAGCTCCTAAAAAACCTGTTAGCAACCCACAGCTGTGTGCTGGGCCACCACACCGAGGGTTTGGGGCTACCCTCAGAGACATGGGGACTAAACTCAGGGTAGAGGGGATCCTAAGGTTTGGATAGGAAGAGGCTCCGTCCCTTCTGTCACTCCCAGAACAAGGAGCTTTGCAGTCTGTGTGGGAGGAGGGCGGGAGCTTTAATGTAGTTTTGCACCTATTTGCTTGTCCGTTTGTTTTCAAGCTCCCTAAGAAGTCATGATGTTTAGTGTGACCCATTTATTTACTAAGCTAGTAACCACAAAAATGAGCTGTGTGGCAGCTCCATTGAGCACAATGCTAATAATTGACAGGGCAGTCGAGATGGTGAAATAGAGGTGAAGAGAATGGATTTTGCCAGATATTAAACTTGACCACAGATGGAGGTGGCTATTTTTATTAGTAAGCTCTGAAGGGGAAATGCCATGCACCCACATTTACACTGCTATAACACTTCTGTTTTTAGCTTCTATGAATCTTATTTTCCTTCCATAGATCTGAAAGAGCTTTATAAAGAAATTGCACCGAGGAGCAGAAACCATGTTGCTTAACTCCTAGATCGATGTGCAATCTGTTGAACAACATTTCTCAAACACTTCAGCCTTGTTGTCTTTCTTGGATCTCAGGACAGTCTGAATCACAGGTAAATGCTGAGATTTTGCATTGAGAGACGATCCAGGTCCTGTAGGCTTTGGTGAAACATTTAGATAGGCAGAAGGAGGGAAAGTTTGGAAAAACTATGTTAGGCTGCTTTTGTTATACTCAGGGTTTTCATAGGTTCATACACTTGGCCTGTATTTCTTTAATCTCACGTCTCTAATAATTTTGAATTTGACCTTGGCATAGTCAGAAACAAAACCAGAAATTGGCCTGGAGGTGAGCGTCCATCCACCTGACAAGGAGGGAAACTGACCCCGTAGGCAGTGCCACCCTCAAGTGGGCAGACAGGATTGCCTGGGGGGGATGCAGAGCTGCTGTCCCTGCCAGCCCCTGCACCACCCCAGAGACTTTTCATCTGAGCCAGCTCTGTGCTGTTGGTTGGTGCTGGTTTGGCCATTCTCTAAGCCATGACCTTGCTCCATGGCTGGGAAAGAGACTTTGCTGTTAGCACAGCCTTGGCTATGACTTCTTGCTCTTCCTTCTCGCCAATATCTTTGAAGGTGACATTGCTGGGATGTTCAGGGAATGGCAAAGAACCATCTTCTGGTGTCCCGCCAGGCTAGAGGGTCACAATCCCTCCTTTTCCCCCTCCACTCCATGTTCTCCATTCCTAATGCCTCCTGAAATACCATTTTTTATTCCAATGACTGAATAGACCTATTGAGACCCCATGAGTGCTCTAATATCACCAGGGCATGATGCAACCACCAAAGAAGTGAGTCCCTTTGCCATACACAAACATGGCTTCACCACCACCACTTTTGGCACAGAAGTCATTAGTTTGACCAATGACAGCACTGAGAGATCTCAAGCCATCCCATGTGAAAATTACAAAGTAGCTGACCATGGCAAGGAAATTAAAATAAGGTTGGATGGAGCCCTTGAAAGTGATAAGAACTGAGATTCAGCTGATCTCCACTAAGTCCCTGTGGGATCTGGGGAGATGTTATTTCCTTCCTCTATTTCTTTTCTTCCTTTAAGCTTAAAACCAAAAATAAATGCTTTCTCTTCTTTTTCTCCCCCTCCTGCTGAAATCCATAATGTTATAATTAAAATGTCATAGTGAGACCACTCAATATTTATCAAGAATCAGATGCTGGCAGGTACGGTTTGGGATCCAGATCCAAAGCTAGCATAAACTAGTACAGCTAATGGGGGCTGCCTAATTTACACGACAAAACAATTTGGCCTGAGGTTCCACATTTTCTTGTCCATCCCTGAATATATAAATGCTGGATCAAAACTGTGTTTTCAAGAAGTTTCCTGTGAGTATTAATTTCAACAAGAGCAATCAAAAATCCCTGGTGTTTCATGGAGGCTGCATAGCTGCAGTTTCCCACTGCAGGAGGGCAGTACGGTTTCACTCACAGCATCTGTCCTTTTAAAGGGAGGAATAATACTTGTCTTCATCTGTTTTTATTTATCTTACGGCTGTTGTCGGCCAATACTTGCAGATTGTGGCTCACCATTTATTGTTCACCCAACCATTCCACTTAGGCAAAACGCCTCTTAATATGCTCCATAAAGAAACTTTACCCATTTGGCTCATGGTGCTGTTAATTTGCATATCATTACAATCTCATTAGATTTATGGCTCTGATCGAATACTTCCACCGCCCTGTTACTCTATGCTGGAAATCTACAGGCTTTTGTTAATGCTCTGTATCTCTGAAATGCCTTTTTTCTTTCTGTTCTGTTTTTTTTTCTTTTATTATCAGAAGGATTTGTGCAGAAAAAGTAAATTCAAGGCTGGGGAAATCAGTACTGCGTGATCATGGGGGCAGGAAAAGATAAAAGAGGCAGGAAAGACAGACAAAAATATGTGTCCAATGATGGTGTGTGGCCCCTTTGAGTTGCAATTTAGGAAAGCACCAGCCACATGTAAATTTAATGTCCAGGCCCTCACTTGTCTTTAGGCTTGATCCTTCTTCCAGAGATGAAGCGCACCAAAGGCAATATTTTTGGCTCAGGTATCCTTTAAAAAAAAAAAAATACAAAAGAGCAGTGACTGCCACCTCAAAGCAAACACATTCATGCCAGCCAAGCTTGGCAGCCAATATTCCCACTAGTGAACATGTGCTCTTATTTAAAATATTTGCAGTCATTTAATTCTTCATGTCTCTGGTGATCACATACAAGTGATTCACACTGCACACTCTGTCCCCAAAGAGCTTGCGATGATCATAATTCAAACAGATCTATTACCTTTTAGCTTTCCAAATGTAATTATAATCCAATTAATTAGGTACTCTCAGTTGATTCTGAGTTTCTTCCTCCAATCTCAGTCTATTGCCATATGAAACTAATGGCTGTGAGTGCTTAAGATCATACTGCATTAGTGTTCATTCTGCAGGAGAGGTTAATGATAAAGTCAGGCAGGTGTTTGGCAGTCAGTGGTGGCAGGAAGCATTTTTTTAACATGATACTCAAACAGATTTTGCATCCCATTTCAACTTTCTGTTATTTGATTCAGTTCTTTTTTCTGTGTGAAACACTTTCTCTGGGAGTTGCAATGGGTTAAGAAGAGAGAAAGAAAGGAAAAAAATGCCGTTCCATTATGCAGCATTGGTTGCTTAACAGAATTCTGTCCCCATTAACTGTGCCCCAAAGACAGAGAGCTCCACGCTCCACGGGAAGAGCAGCATGTGGAATATCAGTTGAGGGCACAGGAAGGCAGGAGATGGTTTTCCACTGTAGCTAGAAGGAAGGAATAAGCCCTCATCCCACCTGGGGAGGTGACCCAATTAAAGTAACTGGGAGGTAAAAATAAATGTTAAAGGAAAAAGTATAGAAAAAAAAGGTATTAAAAACTTTCTCTCTTTCCTTTGCCTTCTATAGCAAAGGTTCAAGGCATCCTTGCCAAAACCCAGGATAAGCCCGAAACGAAGGTCCAGGACTGGTGTGGCTACAGCCATGGGGAGGTAACCTTTCCCCTCAAAGCCAGGATGGTCACAAGCACTGACCGTCAGCTGCAGAGGGTGAATTGTCCCTGGGTAAGCTCCCCTCAGGCTGTCCATCTCTCCAGGTCCTGGACAAGTGTTGCAAACCTCACTCAACAGCTCCAGGTGCTGCAATGGGGCCTTGCAGCTCCCAGAACCAGCATCAGCCAGAGACCAGGACAAGGGAATGTGTGCATGGAACCATCCCTCCATGGGCTGACAAGGCCTAACCATGCAGCTACGTAAATGCACCTCTGCAACCTTCTCCAGCCTCAGCAACGTGTCTGCAGTCTCTGAGCCCCAGGGAATGGGTCATCCAGCAGCACTCATCAATAAAGAGTGTGGGAGTATTAAAGGAAGAGCCATGCATCAGCTCTGCTCTGCCTGTGACATTGGACAGGTCACTTTATCCCTAATGCTGCACCCACCTTCTCAGTTACCAGTTCTTCTCATTACACGTGGATAATTACCAGCACTATGGGACTGTGATTTTCATCTGAAATTTCAGAAAGCTACAAAACAGAAGTTATGAGCATTAGAATGCTCTGGATTTCATTGAGAATGCTCAGTAAGATCACTTGCTAATTATAACACATCGTGCATGGACCTCAATCCAGCCACAACCTTCTGGCTACATCAGGTTTTTAACTGAGAAGTGGTGGTCCTGAGCTAAAATCATGGACATATTCCAGGCTGTATCTGCATGTGACAGAATACCTGAATACGGGAAATCTTGCTCATAAATCAAACCATGAGGAGCAGAGGAAGAAATTTCCAAGTAAAACACTCTGTATAAAAAGTTCTCTTCTCTTCTCTTCTCTTCTCTTCTCTTCTCTTCTCTTCTCTTCTCTTCTCTTCTCTTCTCTTCTCTTCTCTTCTCTTCTCTTCTCTTCTCTTCTCTTCTCTTCTCTTCTCTTCTCCCTTCTTTTTTCTTTTAATCTCTTGTCTTTTTGACACTTGTCTTTCAGTCTCTTGTCTTCTTTTGTCTCTGGTCTTTTCTTTCCCACTCTTGTCTTACTTTCTCTTTTCCTTTTCTTTATTTTTTCCCTTTTCCCTTTCATCTTCAAAATGCTGCACAAAAGACCTTTAAAAAGTGGGCGGAGGAGGAGGGCAGCAAGAGATAGCTCTGAGGTACGTTTCAATCTGCATGGTTCAGAAAGGAAGGAATTTTCAATCTCCTCTCTATCATTTTCGATATCATTAATCCCAAACACTCCATTTTCCATGCTCGCCCGCCCAGGCCCGGAGAGTGAGCGACACATAAAGTGACACATATTCATCACTTGGCATTCAGCGCCGTGAAGGCTGTAATATAATATTAGTGTTGTGTTATCACTGTGTCTCTCTCGCCAGCCCTGGCTGCGGCGACGGTAGATGACATGAATCGATCACCTGTGACATTTTTGATTTGGTGTCACTTTCCCCATTTCTGCCATTTGTTTTGGCAGTTAAGAAGTAATTGTGTGACATTAACATGGAAAGACTCACTTTCCCAACCCCTCTTCTCAAGCAGGAAGAGGGGGATGAATCTCTTTTGTCTTGTTCCATGGTTTCAGAGAGGCTTGCAAGAGATATGGTATTTGCTGCAGTCTCATTCCCAGGTGGCTCCTTGAATCCAGCAGGGAATGCAGTGTCTGAGCCAGGGATGTCTCCTGCAGAATGCAGCCCAGCTGCTCTCCTGAAGTGGGGAGCACAGTGGGAGAAGGTGGCATTATAAGACACAAACAAGCCATGGATCCCTGCTCTGCCAGAGGTTCCCCCAGGTGATTTTGGGTATGTCACTGAGTCCTCACTGGGGCTGAGACACCAACTCCCCAGGGGGCTGCTGCTCAGTGAAGGGCACTAAGGGGATCCCCAGTCAGGTCAGGCCTGGGGGCTTTGCTCCGCTGAGTCACAGGACCTCATTCCCCCAGCTGCAGACCTCCTCCATACAAGTGAATAACATTAATAATCAGGGAGACAAATCAATTAATTTGCTCTGCAGCCCTGGAATCTCCAACACCATCACACCTTGGTCATTCCAGCATCAGCCTCTTCCTCCTCCTCCTCCTCATATGTACTCCGCTGTGGGAAGTCAGTCCCTGCTCTCTCAAATGTCATAAAGGTGTCATGCAAATGTAAAAGAGGAAGGCATAAACCGTCAGAGTCCTAGGAATGGGCTCCTGAAGACAGGAATATGCTGTGGCTGTCCCTCCAGATGTTAATGAATGAGTTGTTAGCTGGAACCACTTCTATGGGATGAAAAGTGCAATGGGGTGGCAAATGGGAGGCTTTGCTTTGACTTCCCAGTGTAGGGAAGGACTGTACTTTGGTGCTGAATCAACTGAGCTGGGCTCACAGCAGCACCTTTACAATAATGGTTTTCAGAAGTTAATGTTTTGCACCGAACCCTTACATTTTTGTCAGGCAAATTCATGTGCACAGAGGCCACAATGTCAGCCAGTAAAACAGTAAGAATCTGGCACTTTAATGCATTTTGTCACAGCAGATAAGGTGGATGTTAATACCCACACACCAGGGACCAGGGACCTTTTGTTAATTTAGGAAAAGCTTTCCCTGAAGGGAAAATTTTTTGTAATTGTCCACTGGGAGCTTTCTTATAACTTCTGCTAAAGCAGCTTGTCCTGGACACAAACCAGAGACAAAAACCTGCTCAGGGCAGCTGATCTGCTCCCAGGTGATGGCTTCACGCTGGCACGCTCGCTGTGCCCTGGGTCCCTCACTGCTCCCAGGGGTGAGCTGGGGCTGCAGCGTGGCAATTTCACACACGGCTGCTCTTCAGCTGCTGGGGCAGAAGCTGAGGGTGGAGGCTGGAGGACATCCAGTGTTAGGGAACCCCCGGCTGGTCCCCCCACATTACTCTGGTGACAACCCCCTCCCCGCCGGAGCCTCCTGCCAGCTGGACCCGTTAACCCAGTCAGGAGACAAATTGTTCCACGTGTCAATTTTCCATTTAAAATGCAAACTAGATTTGACAGAGTAAACTGAATAAAGATTTGGATCGGATAATCCAGTAAAAGCTAATTACTAAAACAAAATGAGACACTGAGACGCAATCTCCCTCCTCCCCTCTCTAACGAGGTTCATTTGATGAGTTCTCTGCCTCGAGTATTAGCACTTTCTACCAAGAAACACAAGCTATTAACTCCTTTTAACAATTTATGATGTTCAATAAACTGATTAGGAGCCCATGGTACATAATTTAAAACCATTTGGATGTCCTATGGCCATTAAAGAGAAAGCAATGAGTCTGAACAACCCTGCTAATTATAGGTCTTGATGACTCCTGATTAGAAATCCTAATTAGGTGTCCTAACTAAATCTTTTCTTGTTTTTAAATTTATTGTCTTCATCTCCTCACCTTGTTTACCAGATGATTTAGGAAAGTTAAAAACAGACCTCCCCTAAACCAAAAATTCATTAACAAGACAGAGAAAGGTTGACAGCATCACCAATAAAAAATGCCTTAACAGAAGCTCCTAAATATTCTGAGTTTGCTTTTACTGAAGTGCAAAGCTAGTTAGAGTTTGGTGGGCTGGCTTTCTTTCTGTCTTTTATTCTTCTATTTATTGCATGTTATTGAAAAGCCCCAGAAAGTAAAATGTCAAAAATTGCTTTCATTCCCTCTTTTTCATCCAATATGAAGCTTCCCTAGAAGAAGAAAAAAAAAAAAGGATAAAAATTTCTTATCTTTAGTATTGGTTCAAACGACAAACATTTTTTTTCTTGAACTTTTGATTTTCTTCTACCAGTTATATTTATTGCTGATTCAAAAATCTACCATTTTTCATATTAATTTTCATAATCAGTTTCACGGTGATAAAATTATTTGAAAACCTGTAATCAAAAGTGTGTTTCTGATGCAAAGTTATGAATAAACATAATCTGAATCTGGCAGCTCGGTTTTCATGTCCAGCCCCTCCAAGCCTAATTTTGTGCACTGGGATGATCTGCAGGGCAGGAAGCACCAGTGGAAAGATGAGCTCATGCAAACAGAGGGGTGATGTGGAAGGAAACTGAAATTGGTTTCATCCTTCCACAAAGTCCTATTACAACCTGTTTTTCCAGGATTCAGGTCTGGGCAAATAGAAGGTCAGTGCCACCAAGAAGGGAAAAGCAGAGAACCCAACACCCTTTGGAAAGGTTCATTAATGGATAATCCTCCTCCTCCCTCCCAAAAATCTGTCCCTCATTTCTGCTCTAAATTCATCTGCTTTATCTTCTAACCACTGGGCTTTGTTCAGCTTTTGTCTGCTGGATTAAAAAGCTGTCTGGTACCAGAACTTTGCTTCCTGGGAAAGTATTTATAGATGAAAATCAAGTCACCATTTAACCTTCTCTTTGTTAACTCAAACAGGTGAGCTTAATCTAGCTGGAACACTTTTATGCAGTAGCAGAATGATGAGTGTGGGTGAGGATATCCTCCTTGGCATTCAAGAACTGATCTGTGTAGAGGCTTTTCCTAAAATTTCAACCTATGGAGTGCCAAAGTTAAAACAGCAGGAACATCAATGGTTTTCCAATGACCAGAAAATAGCAAGGATACATCAATACAGCCAGGTTGGATCCCAATCCTATCCCCATCCACCCTGTGCAAACACAGTCTGGGACCAGGGATGGGTTTAACCCATCTTTCTGGGGTACAGAAGCCCAAATTTAGCACAGATGAGGTGCTCTTGCTTAGGTCATCTGGAGGGACTGAGACAAGACAGGACTTGGCATCTGGTACCTCAGAGCCCAAGGAGATATTCTGTGCTCAGATCCTAAAAAAACCAATGAAGCTTTAAATGATTTGATAAACACTGGACAGTAGGAGAGCAAACAAGAGTTAGCAACTTAGCTGGACTGGTCATTTTCTTTAATTCCTGGCAAGGAATCTGTTGATTGTTGGCACACATAGTTCATGGAAAGACCTTACAGAATCCTTGTCAGTATAAACTTGACAGCCTGATGGAAAAGCATAGATCCATCCTCTGGGAAAACTGTTGATCAATCAACAGTTTTTGCAGTTGCTGAAAAATTTGTGCTTACACTTGCATTTTTTTAAAGCCACTGGCAGCTGAAAAAGAAGAGAAGTTTTTACTACAAGAACAAAAAATTTTTGAAGGGAAGGAAGTATTTCAAGTTTGAAAAGGAAAAAAGAAGGCAAGTAAGGGGGGATCGAGAAGAGATATTTTGGGAGAGAAATAGCTGTGAGAAAGGTTATTTGACATTTACAGAAATTTCAGGTCACATGTGCACTGCCTGCACGCCATGCCTGCTGTAAAGCACCCCATCTCCTTTCCAAATGACAATGGTCCCCCTCAGAGATCCATATCTCATGGCAAGAAGTAGTGGCCTGTACCTGGTGACAACCAGAAGGATGGCCACCCCAAATGCAGCCCAGGAGAAAGCTGGCCAGAGCCAAAGGCTCTGTTCATGTTGGTTTGACATGTCAGCCAAGAGCGTCTTCATCCCTGCCTTGTAAATACCATCACAGCATGATTGGGAAGGCAAAATCTTCTTTTAGGATATGATGTTCCATCCTGTACAAAGCCATCAAGTGAGTTTTAATCTGAAACGTTGCCCTTTAGTTGTGTTTGACATGAATTTCACTTTCAGTAATACTTACTTAGCACGCAAAAGCCATAGGTGTTATCGGCATGATCTCTTTTTTGGGTGATCCACATGGGGAATATGTGACCTTTAACTCTTTTTAATACCCAGCAGAAAGAGGCTGCCTTTCTTCCAGTGAGCTGAGCTCTTCATTTGTTATCTCAATCTGGGATTTAGCAGGATTCAAAGCTGATTAGTTCAGAAAGCATATGGATGATGAAAGACATTTTACGTAATGGGTTTACACGTCCCATTTGGTAAACGAGCAACTACACCATTCACTCTGAAGAGTTAATATTTTCGTGCTTTTTATTTTTAGAGTTGAGTTTTTCCACCATGGGATATTTCCTCACTCAAGGTGCGCATGCTGTGGGACTCCCACCAATGCATCTCTCCAGGCAAAGCAGCATCAAAGAGATTTTCCTTTCTTTGGTAGAGAGAAACAAAAGAGTTTCATTGGGAACAATGGCCAGTTGTGAATCACTGAAGTGAAATGTTCCTGTCTTCCCCTTTTATCAATCTATTAAGCAGTTTGACAAAACTGATATGATTTCCTACTCTCATGTTCCTCCAAATCTATACTTTCTTAAAGAAAAAAACCAACAACAAACATCCCTCTTGATTTAGATTCTAGACTTGATGATTGCAATAGAAATAATTCAGTATTGATGGCAAATTGACAAATTCAGTCCTCTTAATCATCTACAGGATGAAGTCCCTTACAACCAGTAAGGCTGGGGGCATATTACTGAAACAATCCTATTCCTTAGTCCCTAGCTTTGTCCTTTAACAGGTGTGGGTATGATTTTTGTTCTCTGTAAAATGCCAGGGTCAAGGTGACGAGTGCGGAATCACTGAGACGTGTGTGGAACAATTGCTCTTTCAGACACATGATTTATGAAGTATCTGACTAATGTGGTCATGGGAGCCTGAGAGGAAGGCAACGAAGCTGGTTAAGAAGCACTTAGCTCCCCTCTCCAGGCCCACATTTGCATCCCATACCCACAGCAGCATTCATCTCACTTGATGGTAGCTGTTTAAAATTTAGGCATTTCATTTAAGCCAGCAGTCGAAGTTCCTTCTCAATCCATGGGGAGTTCAGCAGCTGCAGATGATGATTCACTCCTCTTCTATCAGGCATTATCACCTACAGATACCCTATCCCTCAGTCCCAGCAAATGCCCAGACACCTGATTTCTAAAGAGATGAGACAAAACCCCAAGTACCCATTTAACCTATGGACCCAAACACATCTGACATTCACGTTTCCATGCAGCTCAGCTCACCACGGTATATCTGACAGGAGAAGGAGGGCTGACCTCAAACCAAGAATTTCTTTGCCTCTCTCCCAGCCTTCTAACACACCCCTGAGACCAGCCCCTCCTGAGACAGCCAGCATGGCATCACTAGGGAAAATGGCACTGTGTCCAGGTGGAGGCTGGTGAGCAGTGGTGTCCCTCAGAGCTGTGTTGTGGGACTGGCACTCTTAATATGACACAGTGACATTAAGTGCACCCTAGCAAGTTTGCAGGTGACACCAAGCTGAGTGGGGCAGTTGACACTCCTAAAGGATGGGACGTCATCCAGCGGGACCTGGACAAACTTGGGAAATGGGCCCAGGGGAAACTAATGAAGCTCAACAAATCCAAGTGCCAGGTGCTGCCCCTGAGTCAGGACAATCCCAGACATGGGTATGGACTGGGAGAAGATGTCATTGAGAGCAGCCCTGTGGAATAGGACCTGGGGATTCTCATGGATAAAGAGCTGAACATGATCCAATGATTCATTCTTGCAGCCCAAAATGACAGGACCATCCCAGCCTTTCTACCTGTCACTGGGGTGATGCTGGCATGGAGATATTTACTGTTTCTGTCAGGTGCTGAAATCACCAATCACCCTTTACCT
The DNA here is from genome assembly GCA_013400735.1 of Pomatostomus ruficeps. NCBI lineage: Eukaryota > Metazoa > Chordata > Aves > Passeriformes > Timaliidae > Pomatostomus > Pomatostomus ruficeps. Next base: position 108,676 of record VYZT01059365.1, on the reverse strand, counting down.
ATGATTCAGGGGAAAATTGCCCTTGCTATAGCTACTACAAAATAGGAATAATGACCTCTAATTAGCAATCAGAGCTAACCTCTTTCTGCCTGAAAAATGGCCATTGTTTTTAATTAGACTCCCAGGGCACCATCCTGCCATCCTGGTCCCAAACTCTACCGCTGCCACAAGTACAATACAAAGAAAGGTCTAGGCAGGTCCCATTCTCTGCATGCAGCTCAATAGCTCTCCCTGTCATATTCTTCATCTCCAACCAGGTCTGATTTTTTTTTTTTTTTTTTTTGACATACCTAAGATGAATATTCAAGGTTTTAGCCCAATTTACACATCTGTAATCCGGCAGTGAGAATAAAAGGTTGTCAGACAAAATAAATGTGTGTCTCAAGGTCAGACCAGGTTGAAACCGATAATGGTGCTTAACAGCCTCTGCCATGCTTCCACAATGATCAGCATTGCTCTAATTGACAAATTAGCTGTCCATATGGGCTCAGAGGCAATCATACATCCATAAATCCCAATAAATACAAACATAATCTGATCTAAGTTGGATCAGCCAAATAAGTTAAAGCAAGATTTAACACCTTAAAGGATTGCATTTAAGGAAAATCACTGTTAGACAAGATTCATGTAGCCATATGGTCAGAACAGAGGCCACCAGGGCTCATCCCTACCCTGGCCCTCCCTGTCTCCTGCCAGACTGTGTGGAACCAGCCATGGCCCGACCAGCCTGTGCTTGCCAGGGGCCAATGGGATGGGGGTCCCTCCCCCAGAAATTTGCATGGGAGGTTGCTTTGGGGAGGAGAAGAGCTGGCTCTGGATTGGCTGCTGCTTCCCCAGTGAGCCGGCAGTGTCCTGGGGTGGCTGGAGCCTTGCTGTCCTGCGGGCAGCGCTTGTTGGTAGGGGATTAATTGAGGGGAACAGCAAAGATGGATGAACCTTGAGATTATCTGTGTTTGTTCCCTCTCGTCTGCAAGCAGGTGGGGCTGTTCTGCCCACTGCAGTGGGCTCTGAGGGATGCCCATGGAAGCTCTTGTGTTGCTGTAGTCACACCTTCCCATGATGTCCTGAAAAAGAGATCAATACAATCGGCCAATGTGTGTGTGTGTGTGTGTATCCATCTGTGTTCTTCTCAGTTCCTTCCCCACTTTCCCTCCCCGAAATCTCTTCTGAATCCCTTGGTAATATCAGCCACTGAGGTCTCCAGGAGGTTCTTTTCATAAACAGCTGGGAAGTTTCTGCAAATTTCTGGAAAAGAGGTAGCCTGGCAGAGCAGAAAGAATTTGGAAGTTCTTTCAGAAGAGAGAGACTGAGACCTTGTTCAACATCCCAGATCCCACACAGCGGGATGTGAGTGATGACATAACAGCAATCTCACCTCCTAAATAGGCTTCAGAGTTTGTGGTGTAACAGGGGGTCCCAGCACTATTAGGTCCAAGCAGATTCCTAAAGCTCCATCCAGGTCTCTACCCCAGAAGAAGCAAGGCTGGTGGCTACCCTTTGGTAGGACCAAAATGTGTGGTTCCCCTGAAAGCTGAGGATGTTGTCAAAGGCATTGAGAAGAACCTCGAACGCTTTATGGTTACAAAACCTTTCTGCATACTTATCCTGGCTGTTCTTTGAAAAACAACTTGGCTTTGTCCAAGGACATCATCAAAGGCTCCCAGGTTTTTGTTGCTTTGTCTCTGCCACTCAGGATAACCTCCTGGTGCTGTCTGGGGCCCTGAAGTACTGAGGTCTTATTCATAGCCCAGAGGATTGGAGGGTCTGGCCTCAGGGAAAAGATGAAAAAATGTACCTTGAATCATCCCAGCAGCTGGGGAAGGGTGTAGTAAACTGAGCCTGGGTGGCCTAATCTTCAACATTTCTCAGTGGGGAGAAGGATGGATATTAAAGACAACAGCGGTAATGAGTTCCCCCACTTGGGTAGGAAATGTAGATTCCCAGAGTATGATACACAAATGGAAACCTTGGATCTCCCTCAGGCCAGATTCAGTTTAAGTCAGCTTCAGCAGAAGGAGAACATCACCTGTCCACCTCACCTGTTCCTGTGTGCATTTCCTGCCAGTCTGTCCCTTCTCTCATGGGACAACAAAAACTTTGGCATTGAGTTCTTTGCAGACTTTGGAGTTATTGTGGAGATTTGAAATCCAGGAGATAGGATGGGAGAAACACAGAGACATAGATCAAAATAAAAAACAGTGAAAAAAGGGCCACAGGAGGTTCATGTCTATAAGTCCCTCCTTCAATAAGTCCTGCTTCAACAGCCTTGGGGGCTGAACTTCTTGGTGTCAACCTCCTGACTTCAATTGACTTTGGATGGAGTTCTGAATTAAGCAGTAAATCATAATGCTCATCCTAGGCACTGGATGGGTGATGCAAGAGTTAGACAGTGATTTATGAGGGATTTGACCCAGGGCCAGTATGCTCACCTTGAAATAGAGCCTTCACCTTTCTGGACTGTCTTGTGAAAAGAAACTGAAGTCTCCAGCTTTGCTGCCAGCACAGTTCTTCAGAGGACTTTATCAGCAAAAAGAGGTTATCAGAAACATTTGTGAACTGGTGCAGACGGTTTTGGAGGCTCTTGTTTGCTCTGTTCTGTCTGCTCAAAAATGACTGCCAATTGTCCAGTGGGTTAAGTGGAAATTTACTTCTGCACTCTGCCACCTCTCCTTTGACATGCATACAAACACGTTACCCACACATCAAAATGCATCAAGGGTTACACTATTTCAAAATGTGAATTCAAATGTTTGCACCGTTTTCACACCAGTTTTTATTTAGATGTCTTGATTGCAAGCTCAGTATTTAAGCCTTTCAAAGAGATGGAAACAAAATCATGTAAGATTCTGGGAATTCTTTGTATTCCTTGTGCTCATATATTCCTGCGAAGGCATCTGAAATTGCACTTGTATATCTACAAAGTGGCACGAAGCTCAGAGACAGCAAATAAAGGATGTTTGTTCACTGTCTCTTCCAGTACAAGACGTAGACATAATCTAATGACACTAACAAACAGTGATCCAAACTAAACACAGTCAGAGCTTGTAAATACAGTAAGAAACTCCACAATAAGTGATGGTTTGGATGTTAAGACTTTATTTCCCTTCAAAAGGCAACTGAACAAATTCATGAAGAAAAAAAGAGATGTTCCATTCCAAGATACCACTTCTGGTTCTCTATGTCTAAACAACAAAGTGACAGAAAGTGTTCTGGGGAAGTGTCCCCCATTCTTCCCTGTACCCTCCCTTTCGGGCACTTTCAGAAATGGGGTCAATACTGTTTCCAGCAGGTGTTTGGCCTGATACTGTACATCCATTCCGGTGCATTTAGATCCTTTTGTTCCTGGGGAAACCCTACAATGTGGTTGGTTGTTCTGTTGAGGCCCATTTGGTGACAAAAAGCCTCCTCATACGCTTCCAAGGTGCCTGCACACACGGCCTTTGCTGGATACAGCCACAACTCAACAGCTGCTATTGGGTAACCCCGCAGCTCTCTTCTGTTGCTTACTGCTTGCGTCCAATAGGGTCATTCCAGAGCAGCAGCTTCCTATATTTTGCGATTAGATTAAGGGATTATTGATGATGATTCCCTAAGCAAACACAGGCCACAGCTCTCCTAGCAACAAGCTGATAAACCTTGGTTCCATGTTTTAATTCCTCAAATTCCATTAGAAGTCATTCTTACAGTTTAAGGCATAATATGTTTGTTTTTCCAGCTCTAATGAGGATTATTAAGTCCAGGGGATGCAGTAAATATGCTTGTCATCAGCAGCCTTTCTATATACTTTCCTAGGCTTGCTAACACATATTTCCTACCCATTAGATCTTCCAGTCTAAAAGAGAAACACAAAGATAAGAAATGAAAAAAAATAAATCTGCGTTTGTATGTCCAGGCACATATAAAGCTCTTTTCGCTAGACCTATCTTTTTTCTCTGTTTCCGTGTGGGGCAAATTCATTGTGAGATGGAATTTGAAGGCCTAGTCTATGACTCCCATCGACAAAAATGGGCTTTAGCTGAGACTGGCTGAGAATACAAAGAAAGAGAGCTCTGCAGTTCATGGGGTGGAAGATGAGAACAGAAAAAGTAGCGAAGAGACATATGGCAAGGGCACAAAGACACACACAGAGACAAGACAAAGCTACAGGGTTTAAGCCAGGCTTTGAGCTGGCCTATCATACACATCTCTCATGAAATGACCCATTTAAATTACCCATTAGCTAATCCTCCCAGCCACTTTCAGGCTTTCAATGAGCATTAGGGCAGAGCATTGTATGGAGAGATGGGAAGCCTGGACCTCAGCCCAGGTAGAAATACCCCTTAAATCAGCTCAATCTCAGGCTTAACTGAGTGCCTTTGGAACATGGTGGATGTTTTTCTTGTTGCATGAAGACTTTAGGAAACAACACTGGAAACATCCTCCTGGCAGAAGGGCTCCAAGTCCTTTAATACCATGGGGGAACCCACTCTGATCAGTAGGCAAACACAGGTTAGAAGCCAGAGCCAGGAATATCAGCCCTCTGTTGGTCTGGGTGCTTTGAAGGCCTTCCAACTACAGCAAAAGAAGGTGGCAGATGCCATGGCTGGGAAAACACCCTCCAAAAACAACTGGAGACTCCTCTCCACAAAGGATGGCCTTGCTGTGAGAGCAGATTTTGTTTGGTAGCTGTCACACACATCCACACAGCGCTCCAGTTCAGTCAGTCCCACCCCTGAGCCCACATGAGCTACAACTCCAGGCCCCAATGTGCAGGTGAGGGTGGGCAGGAGCCAGATCTACACTGAGCCCAGCTGCAGACACAGCAAATACTGAAGGATCTTCTGGCAAAGAGAGGGAATGGGGCTCTTCCACATCTTCTTGGTCAAGGTCAGTTCTCTGCACATGGACAGCAGCCTGGGGTGCTTACTGCAAACACTCCTGACAGGACAAAGATTTCATTGTAGGCCACCTATATGTTCATGTTATGGCTTCTGTGTTTCTCATCTGACCATGGAATGCGTGGGGAATGGGCAAGGGACAAGAAAAATATAAAGCCTGTAGGGACTGTAAGTCATAAAAGGCTGCAGCAGATTTGTCACACTGTTTCACTTCTTATTAAATTGAATGGTCTCAGTAGAGACAAACATAAAAGAAAACACAGATTCAAATAACTCTGAACTCTGGAAATACTTGAAGATAGCTCTAATTCTTTATTTATCATCATTATATCTACTAAGGGAAGAGATGTACTTTTTAATTCACATCCCAAATTATTTTTGAAATACTTACATTAAACAAAGAGTACTGCTCCAAAACAGTTTCTATTTTCTACAACTCCTTTCATATTAATTCTATTTACAAAATGAAATCCTCCAGAATAAATATTTTATTCCAACTGTTTTGACCTGTGATCATTGAAACCTATACATGCTGGAGCTCCCCATGCAGCACAGCTGTACTGATTCTCAAGGTTATGTGCATTTTTTGTGATAGAAGGCCAGAGTTTAACTGAGTAAGAATTAGAAATAGAGGAAATTCAGCGGCTTTTTTTATATTAAACTCAAAGCCTTTCCCAGAGCTGAGTGTTTCACTTCAGCTGGAATTTGCCTGAACTCATTTCTGGATTTGAAAGTGATTTTAGAAACCAAAGCCTAAGTGGGGAGTGATTTACCAAAGAAATACTCACTTCTGTGCAATATTCTTAGCAATAAAAAGAACTATTTTCTTTTCTTTTTAAAATGCCATTAGAAGTCAGATTTCTTATTACTTGTAGTTCCTCCCTGCCCCAAGATCAACCCCATCATACCAGATGTGCTTACAGCCAGCAGGACATTGCTGCATGAGAACCCAGAGAGTGGTGTGTTGCAAAAAAAAAAAGGGTGATGTTCTGCAAAATCAAAACTGATAGTCCTGTGTAAGGTTGCTGAGCTTGGGCAAGTAAAATGCAAAAATTAAAACCATATAAAAACCCCACCAAACCTGAAAAGCAAAAGAGGTAGAGAAAGATCTACAAAATAAACATGAAAAGCTAAATGGGATTCTCAAAAATGGTCTCTTTCAACAGTCATCATGTTGGTATTAGCAGTAATTTGAAAAACCCTTTTCCACCTGAGTCTTGTGCATACAGAGAGGTGTTGTCACCTCAGGAGGTGTCGGGCAAACAAATAAGCCTGATCCTGACTCCAGGGGAGTCATTTGGACCGGGAGAGGGTGGATCAGCAGGCAAATGCTCGGCGGATGTGACCGATCGCCCTTCGCTTGAGAAGCAAATAAACAAAGTTTCCTTTATTTACTCAAGGTCTTAAATAAAAGCTTGATTTTCATGGCACCGCAGCTGAAAAGAAAATCTTCTGAAATATTTTATTTTTCTAGAGGAAAGCACAAGGAATGTGCTTATTTAGCTGAGATAAAATGATAATTCCTAAGAAATCATTGTGGATTAGGGAGCGAAGCGATTAGAGAGAGATGGTATATTTATGAATGTGTGCATAGCCCCGCTGGTTAAAGGGGTATTAATCCCTCTTAGTCTGCAAAAGGACCTTCAGACTGCTCAAGCAAGCAGGGCTTAGGCACTGCAAGCTTCCTAGAAAGTCCTAAATCTTCACATTAGCTCCCTGCGTTTCCTCATCTTAAAGTCTAAGCCGTTTTCTAAAGGATACTTCCATAAACAAGCCCCCTCAGAATCTGCAAGGATTTGGAAATCCGGATTGGTGAAATTTTTTAAATCCAAGGTCCAAGTGGATAGAAGAAGATTAGGTTGCAGTTAAAAAGGCCACCTTTAAAGAGACAGTGCTGTCCTAAATCATTATTTAGGCTGAACTGAAGAAGTAAAAGAAAGAGAGGGGAAAGAAAAGAAGACAAAAAGGAAAGAAAGGAAAAAGTGTTCTATCTGTGATCCAGTTGTCTCAGTGTCCTGTGTGGTCCCAGAGCCTTTCAGGGGGAGCAAATGTGTGTATCTGCCAAAAACACCACCATATTTGTCATATAGTATTCAAATTACTTGTGACTGCTCTGCCAGCCCTTCCCCAGGGGGTTCAGTGAGACTCTCTGTCCTCCTTTTGGTGAGGTGTCCCTGGCTGCTACCAAATTGCATCTGGGTTTCTCTGCTGAAGGTGTACAGCAACCATGGCAGTGCACATTTGCAAATCCTTAGGGGATTCCTCAGGGAAACTGGGGGCATCCTACAGGAACATACTGGGTCATTCTGAATAAGCTCCCCTTGTTCACAAGGTGGTGACTGGTTCATGAGAGACTCGTGAGGCTGTCCTGTCTGTCCCTCCCGTAAAAGTGTTTGCAGCCACAGCCTCTGCTGCAAAGGAGAGGGGGCAGTGAATCTGTGGGAGAGCCAAGTTCAGCAGAAGACAGTGAACTCTGGCTCCCTCTTCTCACTCTCCAGGACTGATGTCCACTAGATTTCCAGCAGATTGAATTTACAGTCCTGGTTATTCCAGCAGAATGGCCAAAGAGCATAGAAGCCCTTTCATACCTCCCCACTTTGCCTTAACCAGGGAAAAAATCAAGCAGATACTGAGGGGGAAAGGAAACAGATTACTTGTGATAATGACTGCAGAAGCAGGAATGACACTTGACAGCAATTTGTGGTCCTGGCTGAGTCCTGGCTATGGTTATACTTAGGAATATATAGATAATCTCGATTTTATCTAAAAGGAAGCGTCCCAACACCAAAACAGGGCTCTCCATCATGCCTGCAGTGTTCTGAGGTGCTCAGAGTGCTGACAGAAAATACAGGTCTAGGCATTGTTTCCTTTTTCCTTACCAGCTTGTTAAGTTGAATTGTACAGGCCACTTCAGAAGAGCCTCTGAAGCTGAAAATTTGGCAAAGTATCTCTATAGTACTGCCAGTGTCTCTAAAATTAGCAACAGCTCAGCACATGATGGGATGTGTATGTGATTAGACCTCAAAGTGGGAGCATTGGCTGTGAATCCAGTAGAAAAAGTCTTGTGGATGCCTCTGCAAGAGGTGAGGAAGATCTCAGAGGTTTGGGGCCTCTGCTTCATAAATGACCTGGCTGTGGTCAATTGTCTCCAGGTCAAACGCGCCAGGGGTGAGATCTGGGAAAAGATCCATCCATCTGCTCCTGCACAGAACGGCAGAGTAGCCACAGAGCAAAGCCTGAGGGTGGCAAAACAACTCAGTACATCACACTGCACGATGTGACCCCTCCTTGGCTGTTCTTGGGCTCGTGAGGTGTTCAACAGGCTCACGAGATGAAGCGTGACAGTCTCCCAGAGAGCAGTCATGGCACGGGTGATTCCCAGAAGGAGATTTTTCTTCCAGTCTTGCTTCAGACTTCCTGGATAATGTGCTCCTCTTTCAACCCAAGGCAGAGAGCCCTGGTTTTGGTCCACATCTTGTTTGTGAATTTAGGCTGGTACATCTCAGGCCGTTGCTGAGGGTTAAACAGTCTCCTCCTTCAACAACCTTCTTCAGCTGACATTTCTGCTGTCTCTTCCTATTGCTTTCTAGCCTGGCTTTACATTTAATCTGCTCTTCCCTTCTTAAAGTACACTGATAACACTTATAAATCATATACTTCCAATGTTTTTAAGGCACAACCCGTCCCCTTTTGAGAGGTATTCATCTTGTTACGAGCTTTTTGTGGAGCCTACATGTGACATATCAAAAGACTAAAAGACAAATGTAAGGTCTGTCAGGACAATGCAGGCCCTCCTCCATCAAATCAGAATAACATAACATATGAAATGAGATTGCTTAGCATATTTGTGACTCTTGTAATTAGGAAGATGAATGGATTTGTTATGAAGACTAGAGAAAAGGACTCAAGAGGCTTCAGTTCATGTTCCAGCTTGTCTATAGGGTTTCTGTGGGATCCCAGACGTATCCGTGAAAGGTTCTGTGCCCAAAATTCAGAATGAGCATGGCATTATTCTTTCCTCACATTTTCAGGAATCACTATAAAGGCTGAACTTTCCAGGACAGCAGTCTTCCTACAAGCTTGCCTCCATCCTTCCCCCAAAAACCAGATTCTGAGTGTTCCCCTCCTGCAAGCAGAGCCCCTGCCTTAAAAAAGACTGTTGTAGGATTTTGTGAGTTTAAGCCCTGACACCTCCTTCTCCCAGGCAAAGTTGCAGAGCCATGAAATCTTTAAAGTATTCCAGCATGTCTAGTATCACTTTACAGACAAATGCTAATGAGATCATAAGCAATTGACCAGAAACAAATAAATAATTCAAAATCTACTGCAAGTGTGAAAAGTATTTAAATGCTATTGATAAACTAATCTACAGACTCCATTAGCAATTCAGTCACACAGCACCTGTATTGATCAGGGAATTTAAGCACATGCACAAAAACAAACCCCAAAAATACAGCAAGCAAAAGCTAGTTTGTTTGGCAGTTCCTTAGCAAGCAACTTCATTAACATTTAGGAGTTTACTGTGTCATTTGCTCTGGGAGTTTTCTTTCCTTGCTGTTTTACAGACTGCATTAATAGCCTGAATGCTGTGTTAATGGAGTAATTTTTTTAAAGTTTATATATTTATCTGTAATATGGATTAAAATCATATTGTCATTGCTCCTTTTGAGGCACCTACACATTGCTGAATTAGCTAATGTCATATACCTGCCCTCCAAAGTCTGCTTTTGGGTTACAGATAGGGTTGCTTCCTGATGTGCTGGGTTGTTCAGCCTTTTCCCTCACTGCTGGGAGGGTAACATTGAATTTCCTGCTGAAATACTGTGTTTGGGTGGGCCCTACAGAACCAGCATGGGCTTGCTGCAGGTCTGTGCACAGATGGACTCCACACACCATGGTCGGTGGTGGGTGAAGCCCTTGAGAAGGGCTCAGCGCATCGGACACTTCCACAGGGAGCTGCTCAGGAATCCAAACCTCTTCTGTCTGTCTCAGGCAGTGTGAAATGTCCCATGTGGCACGTCACAGCTCCTTCACCCGGCCCCAGGTCTCTCGTTTCCAGCCCTTCCCAGCCACGAGGCAGAGCGAGACTGTCACTTGGCCACTGCAGAGGAGGTGAGGGCTGGTGACCCGCCAGCACAGCAGAGGTGGGGGCAGGACAACGAGCAGACCTCCCAATGGAGCGGGGCTCTCTTTCTCCCCTCTTTCCTAATTGCCTAACACACCGATGTCTTTAACTCAAGGAGCATTTTGCAGTGTCGGCTTCATTCCTGAAGACATGGTTGAAGGCTGGAAAAAAGCATCGGGCTCAGCAGTGGTCCTGACAGATGATATTTGCAGCTAGGTCTCCATCTCCTCAATCCACCCTTAGGCTCAGCCAGACCTGCCAAAGCTCCCTTCTTTGCTCTTTCCCGCTGTCACCCAGCAGCCTGCATCAGGGCAATTACCAAAACAAATCAATCTTCTCTTGACAGTTCATTTACACTGAATTAATTTGGAATTAGAAACTGTTATTGCAATTGGCAGCTCCTGATATTCCCAATACAACGCGGTATCTGCAGGGAAAACAACTCTAGACCCCGGCGTTTGAATTAAAAAGGACAGTTCTTCTTGATTGAGATATAAAACCAGGAAGGAATTTTTTTTTTCCCACTCCAAGTTCTTGTTAGTTTTAGGCTGCTGGCAGCAAATCCGGATCTGCAGTGTCCTAAATAAAACTCTCCTTATGGTGGCACAATTTTTTCTCACTCAGAGCAGTATTTTTGATACTGCTGCATAGGGATAAGACCCCTGAGTCTTAATTTGCACCTACTCATTGTGGTGGAGCCTCCAGTGTAGGGGCATGTTGGAAGAGGCAGTCTAAGCAATCTGGTGCCCATTTCACAGGTAAAGAAACAGAGACACAGAGAGGTTGAGAGGTGAATTTGCCAGATCTGGTTTTCCCCTCTGAGGTCTGCAATCTGAGATGCTCCCATTAACAAAATGTCCTGCTTTCCTTCTTAGAAAAACAACTAACCAAACCAAACAAAAAAACCCCCATCCAAACCAAAACAGCTCCACACAAACAAAAAACCCCAAAACCTCACGTTTTGTAAGAAAAAATATTAAGCTTTGGAGAAAATATTTCAGAATCCTAAGGCTGATCCCACAACATCACGTTACACTCCCACGTTACACCCCCTCAAGGTATTTATTTACACCCCTGTCTGAGGGGATTTGACCCAATATCTCCCACCCACAGGCACTCATGTATTCAGTTCTAGGATAATGTTACCTCTAGGATTTGTTTAAATTTTAGTCAGCCCTGAAGTGCTCAGACAGTTGGCCTGGATGGTCATTGTAGGTCACTTCCAAATGAAATATTTTCTTCTCTATTCTAACCTATAGCACTCCTTAAAACTGTTTGCCAAATCACTGGACTAGAGCAAAGACGCACAAATAAAGAGGATAAGAATGGCAGCCACAAGGTTTTCTACCACCCTCCCCAATCCCTACCACCTACATCACTGTTTGTACTTTGTTTGGGTCCTTGGGAGTTCTCCTTAGCTGGACTTCATGGGCAGGGAAGGCTGAGAAGCACCTCAAGGACCAGAGCAGGGGCACTGAGCTGCTCAGCCAAGGCACGGCAGGGGTGCTCCCAGGAGCAACCCATCTCTCAGCAGCTGGGAATTTTAGCATTGCAAACCAGCACACCAAAAAGATTTAAGGGGCACCCAGGGTCAAGCAGGAGCTGGGTAGTGGTTCGGAGGCTTTACAGCTGGACTGAAGGGCTTAACATGGTAATTGTGAACCAATGTCCCTCTGTGGGTCTAATCCCTGCTCTGTTTCCTGCTCCACCTTTGCTAGGGCTGGGCATGCACCAGATTTTTTGGTTTCAGTGGGTTATTCTGTAATTCCAGGATGTCTCTCTCCTCTGAAGTGGAGATGGAAAGTGTCCCGTGAAGGGAAAGGAGGAGGTAAAACAACTCTGTGGAGTTTCATGTATTGGTTCCTGCTGCCTTAAGTTACCCTATCCCACAGCACCTGAGGTGAATGGGATTTATCCCCAACAAGTATCCTGGACCTACATCCATCCATCATGCACAAAAATCTGTGCTGTACCCCAATAGTTCCTCCACCCTGTTGATCATGGGCTTGTGGACCAGGAGACACGGATCATCAGCATCCTCCCTGTGCAAATCAAACATGTATCCCTGTAGAGTTTATCCCTGATAGAATTCCATTCCATCCTTCTCGCTAGCTGCTACAGAAATCACCAGGGTGAACGCTTGTGCCTTGCCTGGATTCCTTCAGATCTTTCTTGAACATGAAATCAAAATGGAAGTAAAGAAAATGTTAAATGGGACTATCCGGTGCTGAAGCCTATTCCTTTTTGTGGGGAGGAAGTACATGAGCAGGCAAGCAGGAAGGTATCAGAAATTCAGACACCTAAATTTCTGTCCTCATTTTGTTGAAGACCCACAAAGTGGAAAAAAACCCATAAAAAACAAAAAAACCCAAAGAACAAAGAAAAAACAAAACAAAATAAAACAAAACAATCCCAGCAACAACAACATAAACCAACCAACCAACCAACCAAAGAAACCAAAAAAACACCCCAACAACAACAAAGGACCTGACCAAAAGATTACCCCCCCAAATTTTCCAGTAATCCTGCCCTCAGTGGGACTTTTTCCCTGAAACACAGTTGTAGGAACCAGCCTTAAGGATGTTGGTGTGGGTGGTGTCACCACAGGCTGCAGCTGCCCCCCCCGCAGACGCAGGTGCTGCCAGCTCTCTCTGAGGGCTCCTCTGCCGTGCTCAGCCCAGCTCGCCCTGCTGCAGACCTGCTGGGCAGGGGTAACAGTGGGATCAATTTTACCCCTGGAAGCATCAGCAGCCCAGCCCAGCCCACGCTGCACACACAGCCCCAGTAGCACACTGCACCGGTCCTGCCACACGCTGCAGATCCGGATATTTACAGCAGGCAGGGAAAGGAGGGCAGGATCAAGCCCCAGAAGCCTCCAGCGCCCCAGAGCCAACATCCCTCTGTGCTTTGGGATCTCCCAGGCAGCCTGGCCTTTTGTGCTAGCACCCAAGAGCTTAGAAATACATGGCAAATCTGGGCGAGGGGCTTATGCCCCAGCTCTAGGATACCCCGACCTAAACATCTGCATGTGCCAGAGCAGCTTTCTGGGATGCTGGACTCGCAGTGTCTTTGTTGGGATCTAAGCACACACTTACATTGCAGCAGATGCCTAAACGCTGTCTTTAACAGGGATGCTTTGCTGAATAGGTGGAAAAACCTCGGCTTTACACCAGCAGAGGATCTGGCCCACAGGCTATCAGGCATATGGCTATCACAACAATGCCGAATTAAGCTATTTAAATTGCCTGTGGAATGCCAGAGGGTCCACGTGCTTTTTCTTTTTCCTTGGTAAAAGTCCTCTTTGTTATTATTCTGATGACCAACTTGGGCTGCTTTGCTTTGTCATTTTTAGTCAGACCACAAATTCCCTGAGCTATACAATTTATGGTTTTATCACCAGTTCCTAAGCTTTTCTACCCCGTCTCTCCTGCATCTCAAATACTTCTCCCCTTTAAATAAACCTGCTTCATTTTTTTTTCATAACTTTCCAAAGCAGATAAAAAATTCTTGAATTTCTGAAACATGCAAACTGATCACTGTGGCATTAAGAAATCTTAAGAAGACTTATTTTAAGGGGTTTTATTAGGGAAATTCCTGCTCTTTAAGATATCTGTACGGTTGTCAAAAGCAGTCACTTTTGCAGATGTTGGGGCTTTTCTTACACTAATCTCCGAGGAAAGCCTGAGCCTCAGAGATCACTTAGCAATTTTTAGATTTAAGGAGATGAGAAGAAAAAGCCAGGGAGCTGGTCCCTCTTAGGGTCAAGTCTTATTTGAATTCAGAGATCTCTTCGTCTAACATGCAACAGTGTCGTTAAGATGACGGCTAATTAATGCAAGATGACTTTGAGATTGCATTGAAAAAAAGGGAGGAAAAATAAAAAGAACAAAGAAAAAGTGTAACCTAAAGAAAACCAAGCCTGGCCCCTCCCAGAGGAGAAGCAACAGCACAAAAACTCTGTTTCCACTGGGTCACCAGTATCAAACCATCAACAAAGCTAAGAGCCAGCAAAAACTAGTCCTTCCTTATCCAGATCAACACTGGGCTGGGTGTAAAATGTTTTTTGCTGTGCCTCAGCTCTCAGCTATTTCTCCCTGGCCAGGCTGCTATCTGTCCATCAAACATGGTAATGCCACCCTTCATTTTTGTCTCTCAGTGTAAAGGAATTAGGTAACCATACTTATTTAGGATCTCTATTAGTTCTGTATTTGTAAATTGTCAAGTCTTTAACACCTTTTTAAGCTTGAAGAGCACTAAGCCAGATCTGTACTTCTCTAATCACATCAGCTTATTTCTGATTTCCAGAAATTACAAGGAATACAGGCAGGGGAAAGGCCAGGGTCTGGTGTAAACACACAATGCGGAGCTGTCCCTGTCCCTCTCACTGCCACCAAACCCTCTCTCCTTGCTCCATCGGGAGGAACCTGCCTCCAGTGGGAGCCATCCCGGGCAGGAGAAAGCAGCACCTTGCCCCTCTGATCCACAACCATATCCAATGTACTTGATACTCAAGGCACTTGGGAATATCTGCTCCTGACCCAATCCCTGCAAACAGATGAGCTGCTCAGACTGTCAGATAGCTTACTAACCCCAGCCTCCTCCTCCTTTTTTTTTTTTCGTTTTTAAATCAACACAGATTAGAGGAAGCGTGTTTCCATGTGGTATCCATTTGCAAATTAGCCACAGTTCCCTAACAGTAGTGTTATTAAGTATTTAACTCCTGCCTCTTCCTTTTTCCTTCTTATCCTACCCAATCCAGTTGTTTAAAACAGAACAATGCATGCATATACGTAATTGTATATATGTATACATAACATTCCAAACCAACCCCAAACTGTGCCCAAATGTATATTTCTCCCTGTCTCACAAGTCCTTTAATATCTGATTAATGTCTATTTTACTCCTTCCCCCGGAGTATTTAGTGTGTGCCTCGCTGTATAAATCTGCATATATTTTGCAGATCCAGTGGAAGAGCTTGAAAAAGCTTCATTGGTTTGACTGAGGAGATTCACTTGGGGGAGCCAGGTCAGATGATGGGAGGAGTTCTGAAGGCAGTGAAGTGGCCATGTCTGGGGCACAACGTAAGAATTAATTAATTATAATTAATGAGCGCATGAATTTTATGCTGTAACATTACCATATGCATTTTTATTTCGTTTGGAGCAGTGCAGGATTAGTACTTCCTAGTGTGGCTGCGGCGGTGGTAGCAGCGATTTCCTAGGTCAATCCTGATACAGCCTGATGGAATTTGGGTGTAGAGTGATACTGTTCTACATGATCCAAAGATTTCGTGGGGAGGTAAAGAGCACTCGGATGGGTGTGCTGACGTGGAGTAACACACATCTGTGAGTCTGCAGTGCACTAGGGACTGTAAGGAATTGGATTTTCTCTTTTTGCTGCTTTCAGCACAGATCTCAAAAGCAGAAGCTCTGATCTTTGCGCTATTGATATTTTCAGCCTTCCTTAAATATTTGTTCCCTTTGATATTCCTGGTCGGATTCTCTTCTGTGTCAGTTTGGAAAGGCCTGATCCAGGGCTCCTGGATCAGAAGAGAAAGGCTTCTCAGGACCACCCTGGGCATTCACATCTCCAGATGTTTGCTCAGCCACTCTGTCGGTTTGTGCTAATGAGAAATGAGTGGCCGCATCACAAACTTCTTGCTCAGTTTGGCCAGAATCTACCTCAGCCCAGACTGTGAGAAAACTCTACTCAATGGCCTGTGGGTTGCTTACAGCCAGAAATTTGCAGAAATTTGGTGTAAGAAAGAAAATCAAGTGTGAATCCATGCTTGGGACAGCAGTGTGAAAATAAGCAGAGTCTCTGTTACCATGACTGGTAATAATTACCACTCATCCAGTGACAAACCAGGGTTTAGCATGAACAATAATTCCTCCTCACATAACAAAATATTCTGGTTGATCTGAGGTTTTTTACTCTGACATCATTGTGATAAGGATAGTTTTAAAACCTGGCCATATGGCAGCTCCTCAAAATGGGGGATTTTGGAGTAACCACCACTAGGAATTCGGATGCTCCCAGGATAAACAATTTGTGATCACCCCACATCATCTTTATTGTTGCTGCTGGATCTGACCTCACTGTAAGTGCAATGTAGCTTCACATTTCCTTTGTTTTATGACTGCAGACACTGCTGAACTTCCTGCCTTTCCCGTAGAAACCTGGTGATCAACAGGGGGTTGAGGTTTTTTTAATCAGGGGTCAACAGATACTCAAAACTGATTGTATATGAAAGAAGAAAAAATCCTAGGAGCTGTTCATGAAAGCATTCAGCTTTTAGAATAAAACTGTCATCAGTCTTAATTACTTCTGGTGGTGTCTGTAGGAAAATCTTCATAACCCTTCCAGGTTCTTCAAACTCTTTCTCCTGTGCCACTGAAGGCAAGAGATGAATAAAATGAAATTATGTAATCTGGAGCTTCCATGGAGGAAAAATAGCACTTTAGGGGAGAAATAGTAGTTTGGAGGAGATGTGAGGTCAATCTTATCATATAAAAGAAGATTTGGAAGATTAAAATTGCTCAGCTCTGGATGGAGTACAATTGATGAAGAAGAAACTTTGGTCCTAGAAAGATGGTGTGTTTGCATGTAAACCCATGCTCTACATAAGCTGGTGCTCCAGCTGTTCAATACAATTTCACACACGGCTAGATCTAATCCTACAGCAATAAATTAGAGAAGATATCCCCAAAATTTTGTTACCAGCAAACTCTTACCTGTGGTCTCCACTGAGGTTACTCATTGCATCAATAAAGTTTGAGGTGAAAGCAGCTACTTTGGGTATCTATCCTCGTGTGGGTGGCTTCAGGGACATTCCCCATGCCCACATCATCTTCATGCCTGTATAAAGATGGGTTATTGATACTATAAAGGTCACTGGGGAACTGCAGCCAGCTGCAAACATTCCCATTTTTTTCAGTCACATTCTCCATAGCAATTGCAGGATTACTTTAGCCTTTACCAGGATCTCTCCGTATTCATCTGACCCCCAGGCAGGAGGCTTTAAGATAAATACAGATGTTCAACCAGAGTTGGCAGGCATTAATTCCATACAAAGAAACTTCACTGTTGCCCTTTCCCATTTGTTTGTGCTATACCCCAGAGAGAGAAATTTTGATTGTTTTCCATGACGAATGATGTCTGGCTGTTGTTATTCCACAGTCATCTCTTCCAAGGGCAACACAAACCCTTTACTGACCTGTATGGTCAGGCTCCAGAACACTGACCATCAGCAGAAGAAAACTCCACCACTTCATGGGTCCTTTTCTTCCAGGACTGAATTCCTGGAGGAAAAAATAATCTGCTTCTGTGTCCCCACAACACTTCTGTCAAAAGTCTGCAATCAGGTCTTTAATACAGGACAAGGAGCAGTCTAAGAATTACCCTCAGAACTCCCAAATATCTTGACCACTTATATCTGCTTCTAGACTTGCTTAAAACCCTTAGATTTTTAATAAGATAATAAAAACAAACAGAGAAAATAAACCACCGGAGGTGAGAGAGGTGGAGGGTGATGGAGGGTGATTTTACCTGTCACTGCTCAAGGTGGGTGTTGATGAAGTTAAAGCCATACAGAACACCTGATAGATGTGCAGAGATAAAATGACAGAGGAGAGAACACAATGCTGTCAGTTCATCTCTGAGCCTGGATAAATATTAACATTATCAGACTACTGTGAAAAATCCCAGAGAGGGATTACAACCAGAGATTCCTTAGAAGAAGGACGGGTGAAAAAAGAAAAGGGAGAGATAAATGGACGCCTTTCTGAATGCTCTGAAGGCAGCGAGTATCACTTTCTCTCAACACATTGTCAAGCTCTTTCACAGAGCAAACAGGTCTTTCATTTCACAGCCTCTTCTCCCTACTCAAGGGCCATGGGTAGATCCTGGAAAGAAAGAGGATTTTGGAAACTTGTCAAGTGGCGGGAGGGGTTTTCAATTGGTGTTTGAAAAAGGACTCGGTGAAACCTGATCTCGTGTTATCACAAGCACCACTTTCCTTTCCATCCCCTGCACTCCAGTGTGCTTTCCCCAAAGATCTCCCATCAAAGGGAAGTTCAGGAGAAACATGTGGGGTGACGGCCAGGTGTCAGCAGTCTCTGTACAGGAGTGAACGGGATGCTCACGGGCTGGGGACACGGGCAATGCACCCCAGCAGCTCCAAAAGGCTTTAGCAGGTGCAGGGGCAGGTCTTTTCCAAGGACTGCTGTGTCCTGATCCAGGAGAACCTCAGCTGGACATCAATGCTCCAGCCTAACCAGCTCCCAAACTCTAGCCCTGGCTTTAGAGCTGTGCTTTCATCATTTCTGCAGTGAAAGCTGCTTCCCCCTCTTTGCCTTGCTGCAGTTCACCACCATCAGTGGGCTGGGAACCAAGAAATCAAACGGCTACAGGTTAAAATTTAACCCTTCTCCATAACCATGAGTTATTATTAACCCAGATCATATCATGATGGGAAAGAAAAGTACAGATGAGTAGGGCAGTTTTTTTATTGCTCTCACACTGCAGGAAAACTCCACAGTTACACAACCAAAATTACAGAAGTTTTCATCAAAACAGCAACCAGAGACCAGCTGCATATCCAAGAGGTTTATTAGTATTTTAGCTAGCTACCAACATTGCTAGCACAGAACATTGTCTGTATAAGGAACAGTTTCAGTGACAGGGTTTTCTTATCTCTGGAAAAGAAATTATTGAGGAGAGAAGTGGTAAAGATAAAATAGGCTGAAAGAAGAAAGCAGAGAATAGCTGTTCACCCTTTCTCCCTCTAGAAGAACTGGAAGGCAGCAGCTGAAATTTGCAGACCAGCTGGAAAAGGAAACGTAGTTTTTCACAGAAAGCCTGTTTAGTCTGTAGAGCTTCTCACCACTGGATGTTGTGAATGATCAAAGGCAACTGGAGAAATTAATCAAGGAAAGAAATTAATTTTGGTTTCATTGGAAAGTCCCTCAGCCACACATCTGGAGCTTGGGAGACAATTCTGGTGAAGGAACACTGTGAGTTCGTGGTGTGACATTCCTTCATCAGTGTTCACTGCTGGCCACAGCTGGAGACAGGATGCTGAGAGGATCAGCCTTTGCATAGAGATTGGCTACATTTATTGGCTTTGAAAAGACCAGTGGAAATGTCACTGTCATTTAACACAGCACTAATAGATAACACATTCCTGTCCACCTGCCAGAGTCCAGATTCCTCTGCAATTACTGTGACTGATACTAAAACTATCAGGTCCAAGTTTTCAGCTCAGTAGTGATGCTAGGGATGGCCAGCCAGAGCCCAACTCCCACGTCCTCCAAATCCACGGCTGGCAGTGCACTCCCCACTGATAAATGAAGATCTGGGCTTCCCACAGCCTCTGTGCTCACACTGATGGTTAATCTGAGCAAAGACTCAGGGCTGATTTTCATAAGTGCTGAGTACAGACAGCCCCGACTTAAGCCAAAAGGAGCTGTGAGCCTTCAGCATCCAAGGCAACGAGGCTGAACCATCAAAATCTCCTCTGCTCAGAAACTCTGTGGCACTACAGAATCAGATTCCAGTGATCTGCTCTGGCTGTGCCTGAGAAGCTGGGTTGGGCCTGGAGCAGGTGTTGGGGATGGGGTGGCGATGCTCCAGGGACTGGCAGGACTGTGCCATGTACCTCCAAAAGAGGGGACAGTGCAAAGCTGGTAAATCTTATTCCAGTGAGCATCTTATGGAAAAGGGGCTTCTTGGGAAAGGAAGGCTTGTGGGGGTGTGGGGACTTGCTCTGGGACCTCACAGCCTCACATCTGTTGTTGTCAGGGTAACATGAGGAAGGAAAGAAAATATCCCCCTTCCAGTTTGCTTAGCCCTAGACTCTGTACAGCATTAACCCCACAACACAGGTTTTTCTCCGTTACCTCCAAGCCTCCCTCACACTCTTCCTAGCAAGGAGGGCTGATGGTGTTTTGTAAAAATCCCCTCCTTCTCTATTTACTTCCTAACCCAAATGCCAGGAGACGGTCGACAGCTGGCTTAAATCTCTGCAGCTCAGGAGATCAGTCCCGCACCCCCCAACCCCCCTGCTACTTTTTCTAATAAAAATTAATTTATTATGATCCAGAGAGTTGAAATTAATCTGCCTCCGGAGAGGCTGTGTCTGGCGAGGCCCAGTGAGGAGGAGGCAGAGGGCTCCGGAGGGCACATTAACAGTATTGTTGTGCTTAATGTTGTGTAGCAGCAACATCTGCTAATTTAATGCACGAGCAGCCAGCTGCCTCCGACAGCTCCTAACAAGGAGTGGGCAGTGGGGAGAGGGGAGGCAGGGGGAACTTAGCAGGAGGGTGAAGGTATGAGGGGCTGGGGCTGCTCTCCCAGCCCCCCTCTCCAGATCCTGTGTGATGGCAGCATTAGCTCATTAAATCCTTGGGGACCACCCCAGCAGGTTTCTGCAGTTGGGATCTAGGTAACATCCGAGCTCTGCAAAGGCAACAGTGAAGGGGACACTGGTGGCTTGAAAGCCCTGTTTCACCCTTCACTGATTGGGACAAACAGAGCAAGAAGTGAAACAAGTTCTCTGCCTAGTCCAGATGTGCCCAGAGCAAATGGAGCAAGGGATGGACATCAAGCCAAAACAACACGGAGATGGTGTAAGAAAAATCACACCTGTACCCATCCTGGTGTCATTCCCAAGTGGTTCATCTGAGTAGTGGGTTCTTGTGAACTACTTTTGTAAAAGTTCTTCTGCCAAATGGAAGAAGCTTAAAAAGGAAAAAAGTAATCCCAGCCTGCAGACGACAGGAAAGGATTCCCACTTATGGGACCATAATCAATGTAAAGCTGTTCAGTAGCGTCACGGAAGCGATGTCGTCATATGAGATTCTTGTGGCTGGCAGGTCTCTGAGCTGGGCACAGTGCATCTGCATAAATAAATAGATATGGAAATTCCCTGGCTGCTCCAGGCTTCACTCCCTGGATTTCCAGGAGCTCTTGGACCCTGCTCAACACAGGCAAGGACTTCAGAAGCTCACACTGATCTCAGACTGGGGGATTGCTCAGAGGTTTGGGCAGGACCCAGGACTGAAGCAAGGAGAGCCTCAAGCTGCAAACATTGACATGCTGGCCCTGCAATGAGCAGGGGGGAGTTTTCCACCCATCATGGTAGTGGAAGAAGGCTGCAAAATTCAATTTCAGATCTTGCCAGCGGTGAAAAAAAAGGCAGAGGGGAAATTTTGAATCCTCCCATAAAAAGAGTTTCTCCAAGAGTGAGTCTGTGTTCCTTCTCCAATCAGACCCAGTGACATCTGCATCCATTTCACATCCCCATCACCAAGGAAAGGCCCAGGGCCTGACTGCATCCCTCCCAACACCCCAGAATACTGCACCACAGGAAAGTATTGGTCATTGGGGAAGAAGCCAAGGGTGCACAGCAACTCTGACTTCCACTGGGAACCAGAGAAACCCACAGGGGTTTGCAAAGCAGGAGTGAACAAGCCATGGCATATTCTCTGATACACAGTGGAGTCGCAGCAGAGACCTGGACAGGCTCTGACCCTCAAAAGAGGAGGTCATCATTCACAGCTGCTTGCTGTGTTGTGGAGGAAGAATCAGGATTCATGTCCAGTACTGGACATAGGATACAGCCAGTGGCAGCTCCACAGGAAGAGTGGCTGGGAGAAACCAGGGCTGTGAGACCCCAAAGAGTCAGGCTGCTCATACCCACATGGTGAATCCCTATAGGAATATGAGGTTCTTGGTCCTAAACAGCTTCTGGGGCACCCCCATGTCCCTTGGGCAGAACAAATTCAGGGCCATGGCAGATTCTGCCTCCAGGCGAACCAAGAACAACACAAACAGAATCGGAAGAGATATTGCATTGGGATAAAAGAATATGGTAAACCTCTTAGGGAAGGGAATGAAATGATTTTTTCTCAAATAACCAACATAAGGATTTGAAAATGAACATCTCTTAGTATTAATTTAATTAAAGCAGCATGCTGCCGTTACTTATAAAGCTGGAAGAATCAGTCTGTTTAATGGGTTCTCAGCTAATCAAAAATTAATTAAGCGTTTAGTGGGGATTCCAAATCCCTGAATTGGATTTAAAGAAGCCTGTTCCCATGTCTTTTTCAAGTGTTGCTTGTTTTACTATAACAGGAGACATGTTTGATTGTGCAGACCTCCCATTATCCCTGGCTTGCAGGTGATCAGCCTTGAAATTCATTCTTGTTAGTTGATAGCTGCTCCGTTCCCCAAAATGACTGTGACAGAGCATCACTAAGTCTCTGCCAGTCCTAAAAGAGGGCTCAGAGCTTTCCTTTGAGCATTGTGCCATGCATCTCACTAGTTCACAGGTGATAAAGAAGGAAGAGCAGAGCAGGGCTGAGAATGGGGAAATCTCCCCCTTATTTCGGAGGCTTTTTGGTTATGTGCTGGGCAGTGGCGGTGCATTAAATGGGCTCTCTCCCTTCTCAACTCTGCTTGCAGGTGTTCTACTGCCTTTGCCCTCAGTAAATATTACTATTGCACCCTTCTGCCCTCTCTCAGCCCCTCTCTCAGCACTCTGCAAGACAACATCCAGCATCGAGTGATGGAGGCCACTCGCCAGCAGGCAGCAGCAACCATGGCTGAGTCCTGAGCTGGAAGAAGACAACTTCCACTATCAACCTGTTTCAGGAATGCTCTTTACCCACACCCATTTCTCCTGCCCCTTTCTTCAGCACTATGTTGTATATTCTGTCTCAATGCAGGAAACAACCCCAGGGAGCAGATACAGCTGAAAAACACCCTGTCCATCGAAAGGCAAAAAATAAAAATAAAACATATTTTAACTCCTATCGGTTCTCCAGTCCCTTTCTGGGGCCCGGGAGGGGAAGGCTGGTGCACAGGGAGATGTGGTGCTGCTGGAGCCGGCTGCCTGCAATCACTGCTCATCAAACTACTCCCTGCAATGGAAACCACAGCCCGAGCCTGCAGCTGGAGACAGCTCGATTTGCCTTTCATCTCTGGAGATCCCTTTTTTTAGCTATTCAGCATGCTGACAATGTAAATAATACCAATAATATTTTTTAAAAAGAAAAAAAAAGCATCAAGTGTCAGGCAGGATGTAAAATTTTTCTGCCTCTTTTTTTGGATGGGGGGTAAGGGGTGGAAACTTAGTAATGCTCTACCTGAACCCCTTAAAGCACAACATCTTTGAAGTAGCAAACTGGCAAATACACTCAATCAATTATAAATGAAATAATCTTCTTAAAATATTAGAGATTTGGGTGCTAAGCAATACTGGAAGATTACGGAGAGAAAATCAGTTTTAGAGCTTCCTAAAGTGACAGAAAGAGAATAATCGGAAGAAATGGTGAGAAGTTTAAAACGATTATGTAGATTTGTGTCAGTGAAAATGTCCCAGCAATCCTTAGCCGATCTCTCGTACGCTGGAAATAGATTACGTTCAATCCTTTCTTAAAGGGGTAGGTTTCTTTCAAGTGTGGGGGTGGTTTAATTTCTATTTTTTTTTTTACTTTTCTAAGCACCTTTGTGTTATTTTTAACCTTCAAATGAGGCTGGGCCCAAGGGCACGCCTGTGTTTCTTTGCATGTACTGGAAGCATATGCACTGGAGCAGGATTTGGGGTATGGTGGTGGGTGTGGGGGGCCCTGTCCTCACCTCCCAGCAGGACACCCCACACGGAGCAGTCACCAACAGGAAAGAGACATCAAGCCTTAGATATCTGCAGGAGCAGGGCCCTCAGTCCTTCTGTTTGAACCAGGCAGATACAGAGAGTTTTCATCAAAGCCACTTGGTTTTCCCCACTGCCAAACCATCCTTTCAGGGAAAAATTGTGTCTTGCAAAGGCTGAGGTACCCAAGCTTTTGTGTAAAATTCACTCCCAGCCTTCCTGTGGCACAAGCAGCTCCAAAGGGAGCGAGAGGCAACCTAGGAAGGGAACAGGAACACATGAGGGGCAGTTTGACCCTGGTTTTGTTACAAATAGAATATGAAGTCTCCACTGCGTTTTCTTTTGTTGCTGTTGTGATTAAGATCCCACCTGATCCTTTACTGGCTCTGAATTTCACATTTACAGCCTCAGTGACTGTTGGGGTAGGTCAGAGCCCACCCTTCACACAGACGTACACTTCAGACTTTTTACACATCCTCCAGATACATCCCCAGGAGAAAGGACTACAAGACCCAGAAAACAGCTTTTCCATACAATCACCTCCTTTGGTTCCATGAGATTGCTTGAGTCTGAGATACAAACCATGGAGACCTTGTGCCCTCAGATGTGGTGCTGGCACAAGTGTGGGGAGGAGGCTCTGGAGCCAAGAGAGGAGAGCAGGAGTCCATCAATCCCCCAGGATTTCAGTGCTGGTGTTTGCAGTCAGAAGCAACAGAATAATTCAGAAGGAGTAACTAAAATAGGAGAAAAAGGCACATCAACATCAGGGCCGCGTTTAAAGATGGTGCAATTAAACCGAGGGGTTGGTGAGAGCTGTTGTTAATTGATAGCAAAGGAGAGGAAGCTGTCTCCGGGGAGAAGCAGATAATGTAGGTAATCTTCAGAGAGGATTTGCCTAAAGAGGTTTGGGAATGGAAATTCCTGGAGTCAAGTCGGGGTGGAAGAGGAAGATGAAATCTGGTTTGTCAACAGCTGTCAAGGAGATGTGGACCCACCAAAAATCAGCCAGGCTCTCTAAGATAACACTGCCGCCTTCACTTAGAAACCAGAAATCAGTTCATCTTCGGAGTCATAGGTATTTTCAGTAGAAAAAAGCTTTTTAAAATTTCTAAATCAAATAATTTCAATAACAAAAAATAATTTCTTTTGACAATGTGCCTTTTTTTCCACTTGAACAAGAAAAAGCTTTTTTTCTTGTTTGGGTCTCCCCCCCTCATCTGCTTATCGGTTTCCCTACCTATTTTGCTCTTACTTCTTCTTCTCCTGAGGGCCAAAGTGAAAAAAAAAGAAAACAAAAACAGGCAGAAAAGAATTTCCAGATGAAAACCTTTCTTAGAGATTCTTGCAAAATGTTAAAATGAAAAACTTCCCTAAAAACACTTCAAAAAACCAAAATTGAGCACAAAACATGGGATTTCTTAAATGTCCTATTTTTCAGCATCTCTGAGTACTGGAAATGTTTTTCTTTGGCTTTGGAGGAATTTGGAGATTATTCCAAGTTATGGCCACTCTCTGTGCTGCTCACCCCCTGTATGTTGTGGCTGCTTTGGCCTCATCATCTAGAGCAGCTTCCCCAGAACACCTTCATCTAATCCCAGCCCTCCCTGGGGATTCAGAGAGTCGGAAATAGCAGCCCTTACCTGTCGCTGATGCAGAGGGTAGGCAGAATTAGCTAATGTTTGTAAAGCTCTTAGCAGATGACAGTGCTGTTGTGTGGTGCTACACCCACATTATAGCTGGATGCTGCTTGATAGTCAGGCATGGAATCAATTTTTGAATAATGGATATTAAAAACGTCAACTATGACACCCAGCCATAATGCCTGCCGTGCGCTGAGTGCCTGTATATTGTTTCACACACTTAATATACAGTGGAGGCACTGTAATTACTCCCTGCTAATCCCCACACTTCCTAATCTGCCCGTCCGCCTGAAACCTGGCTGCCTCTTCCCACCTCTGTGCAGAGATTTCAGAGCACAAGCTGCACCTAGCTGTCACTGCGCTAAGACACCTCTCTTCTGCTTTTTTTCCCCCCAAAATATTGTGAGTTGCCAAGCAAAGATTTGCTAATTGCACTTATCCAGATCCCTCGGCCTGCTCTCAGGCTGCATCTATTACCAGCAGTCACTTGGCATCGGTGGCATGGAACAAGTTGTTTACCCAGGGAGGGGAAAGGCAAAGGCCCTCAAAGAAATCCTGTCAGGAATTATACACATGGGAAATATGTTTATTTGCAGGATAAACTGTGGGAAATGTGGGCACAGAGGTCTTGGCCTCACTTAGAATTAGTCATCTGAAAACTGAACACAGAGTCTAAACAAATCTAGGCAAATTGTCTTTGTTTGGAGTCCCTTGGGCTTTGAGCCAGCTCCTGCTGCCAGTCCTTTCTGTCAGGTTAGGGAGATTCACCTTGTTTCTGGCAGACTCATTCACCAATACACACGAGGAGTAGGTGAGGTTGAGACAGGGACACTGAGTACCTGGGAAGTGATCATGAATATCCCCAGAGGAGGGAAGAGAAACCTTTTCACCAACAGAAATACCTTGAACCAGCCTTTCCAGCTGGAGCAGAGGGGCCTGAAACAATCTAACCAACCTTCATGTACAGCTTGATAGGATAACAATAATTTAGATGGGTATGGACATGTCCAGACTCTAGTTCAGCCTCCTGGTGCAAACAGGGACCACTCTGAGGTTAGAACCAACTTCAGCATTATATCAGAGCCTTGATCAGCTGAGTTTTGAGTGCCTCCAAGGATGGAGAACCCTCAGCCACTCTGGACCCTTTTACAGGGTTAACAACAGACTGCACTGCATGGATAATGGGGTGGTGGTGAGTGGGAATGGGGTGGCAAGGGGAGAAAGCCCAAAATATCAGTGTTCATCTGCTCTGTCCAGCTCACCTGACACCCCCCCCACACACACTCTGCTGCAGGAAAGCAGTTGTGCACGTCATCCCTTTGGAAAAGTCCCAGTCTGTCCTCCCAGTCTGTCTCAGTGCCTGCAGGCAGCAGCACAGGCTGCAGAGGGACTGCTATTAGGGAATGTCGCTTTATTAGTTAGATTCAGGCCAGGTTCCTTGCAGGAGAAGGAAATTACCTGCACCTGAGCTGAGCAGGAAAAGCCTCTTTTCTACTCTTATTGCACATTTCATCTCCCCCTCCACTCATGAGTTTTGTGCTGTGCCAGAACCCCTGCATGGAAAAATCTTGGCTCATGGCTGGAACTGGGGCTCCTCAACACCCCTGAAAATGAGCCAGAAGAGCAAGAACTTTGCTGGGATGGTGACTAGATTTTACCCCTCGAGCTCCATCTCGACAACTCCCCATGCTGTGAAGGCTTTAGGACTTAAATGAGGTCAGATATGTCACCATAGATCAGGCAGAGCCACAATGCTGATGACTTGAGGGCTCAGATATGAAAGGGTCCTTGAGGTAATTTGCTCACAGTCACGTCAGACATAAACCCACTTTGCTTTAGAAAAGCAACCCGTGTATGTCATACATGGAAGCACTACAGAGGTGCCACCTCCATCTCAAAGCAGGTCTTTGCTTACACACAATAGAGGTAAACTGAGGCATGTGCAGTGGAGAGGGGAACTCAAGTTGGACCTGTCTCCTTTTCCTTTTAGCGGCATTGCTTGGATTATTGTGTTATATCACTTAGGGGTAACCCAAGGACAGACCAGGGCCCCAGGATGCTGCATGTTGGCACACATCAGAAAGCCAATCCCTGCCCAAGTGTCTCTCATTCCCCATCCATACTGATGGAGCAGGGGGCAGAGAATGTAAAACCTTTCTGTTTACAAGAAAGTCACAGTTTAAAAATAAAAAAACACATTTACAAAGCTGCACAAAATGTGTTCCTTATTCAGGTGCTCTGCTCTCCATATTCAGCCTCTGCCTCCTTAGAGTCGCTTACGGGTTTAGCCCAGAGTTGCAGCACACTAACACCACCAGGTCCTGCTGCACAGCACCTGAGGATCCAATTTGGTTTATTTTAAACCTAGAGAATGTTGGGGAAGCAAAACATTAACAGTAGCAGTGCCATGACTCCCCGCGCAGACACAGTGGGGCCGGTGCCAACCCTCAGCATACAGCCCGGCCCCTGAGCCTCGCACATGGGCTGAGACAGGCAGCGCGCCAGCCTGAGACGGCTCTGAGCCCAGAACTCGATTATTGCTTAACTTTACTACCAGGCCTCCAGCTCCCTCTGTGCTAAATCATTCCCCATCGATCCGTTCCCATTATAAAGCTCCTGTCTCCCCCACGAGCATGCGACTCCATATGACTCGACTTCCAGCACAATTGAGCTCGGACCCTAAAAATCAATACTGCAGCAACCCAAGGATCAGAGGCCAATGAGGTCTTTAACAAACGTGTCTGGTGCTCTTGACTTGAGTAGGCTTCAGCCTACTTTGAGGTCCTTTCTGATCCATCATGGGTTTGTTCAAGTTGTCATAAAGCAAATTTGCAGTCATTGATCCAGGCAGAATGAAGTTGTGAATATCAGATGGGGGATGGAGGGGGGAGAATAACCCTAGAGAAAGAGTTTTAATAGCTTATAGGCAACACATGTCTGAGCCAGAGAAAAGCAAATTAGGAAAATGCAAACAAAATAAGCTTTTTCTATTTGTGTTTTGTTCAGCCTTTCTTCTCTCTGGAGAGGGAAGCTGCCCTGGCTCTTAAGAAAAACAAAAGGAAACAATAAATATTATTAACAGTAATATAGGGCAGGGCTTTTTCTAAAGGATGAGGGCTATGGCTACATATACTTGGGATATTAACTGTAGACCATGTTATAGAACAATAATTTATAAATATATAGAAAATAACAGGCCAGATTCTTCTTTTCCATGAAACCCTGTGGCTCCTCTGAAGCCAATTCAGCTCCTGCTAGCAGACAGGACCCAGGGAAACTCATTTCAAAGCAAAATAACTGAAGAGGGAGGAAAGTTGCTTTCCATAAAGTGCGATTCTGATGACAAATGACCCAACCACCTGCAAAATGTATTAACGAGGCTTCTCTATGCAACAAATTGCACAAAAGCCAATTGAATTTAATATAAGGGTCATTCATCTCCCTGGCTTTTTGTTACTTTTAATTCAGCTCCAAATCTTTTCAAAACTCATTAAATGAAACATAATCAAAATTCACATTTCTGTACCTTTACCCTTATTTCCAAATCAGAACCCTAGATCCCAACACTCCCAGCTTGGCTCAGCTCTGCTTTCAGAGCTGCCACCCATCCTCTGCAAGAATAAAACTGTTTCAAGTTTGGAAGATCACTGAGAAACGGGGATCCAGCTTGGGATTTCTTGTGCAGGAGATGTCCACTTCACCTTCATGTTACCTAAAACATTGGTGTGTTCAGAGCAAATATGAGATGTTTGCTGAGCATTGAATGGCAGGTCTGGAAAAGGAGAAATAGCTGGCAAATGAGGAACCTTCCTAAGCTCTTCTCCCACAGGCCCTGGGAAGAGGAGCAGTCCCTACCTTCTCCCCACAGTCTTCCCTCTGATATTTCCAGCTGGCCTGACACAGTATTTGAGACAGGTCCCAGTTCAAACCCCATGGAGCTGTAATGGTTTTCTCCCTGCTGTGCCAAACTGGGGGAGCCCTGGCACACATCACTGCCATGATGGTGACGCAGCAGCAGAGCCTCCACAGGCAGTGCCACGGGTCACCTGTCCTCTCCGTGTCCATAGTTCTCCCTCTCCATCCCTCTGAACAGCTCAGGGGGTGGGCAGCCTCCTCCAGACAGGGCAGAGGCAGGGCCAGGTGAGCAGCTTCCATCCATCCGTCCATCCATCCATCCATCCCTCCATCCATCCATCCATCCCTCCATCCATCCATCCATCCCTCCATCCATCCATCCATCCCTCCATCCATCCATCCATCCCTCCATCCATCCATCCATCCCTCCATCCATCCATCCATCCCTCCATCCATCCATCCATCCCTCCATCCATCCATCCATCCCTCCATCCATCCATCCATCCCTCCATCCATCCATCCATCCCTCCATCCATCCATCCATCCCTCCATCCATCCATCCATCCCTCCATCCATCCATCCATCCCTCCATCCATCCATCCATCCCTCCATCCATCCATCCATCCCTCCATCCATCCATCCATCCCTCCATCCATCCATCCATCCCTCCATCCATCCATCCATCCCTCCATCCATCCATCCATCCCTCCATCCATCCATCCATCCCTCCATCCATCCATCCATCCCTCCATCCATCCATCCATCCCTCCATCCATCCATCCATCCCTCCATCCATCCATCCATCCCTCCATCCATCCATCCATCCCTCCATCCATCCATCCATCCTTCATCCTGATGTTGGTGGGAGCCACTGAGTACTGAGAAAAGACAGCTGGGTCCTGTGAAATGGAGGGAGTGTTGGGAAGGGAACCTAGCAAGCGTGTTAGACAGTAGGGGCTCCCCAAAAAATTCAGGAATGGAGTCACCCTGGGTTGCACCATCAACAGTTCCATTCCCCAGGCCCACCTCTACAGCAGCATGAGAATATTGTCTCTGTGCAAAGCAGTTGTGTTCATCAACCCCCCGGCTCCCTGCTCCTTTCCAGGTGAGATTTGGACTCGTTTGGTACCACAGAGTGCCATGAGCTTGCTCCATCTTCTTGCCTGATCTCTGAGTAGCAGCCTCTGACTGCTCACAGCTTTCCCTGTCACTCAAGATTTATCCCTTAAGAAGTCCCAGTGAAACTACCCTTAGATTCAGTCATCACTGGTTAGGCCCAGAAATCCCAGTCCAAGAAAGATTTTCAACTTTTCTCCCGTCACTCACCGTGGCAGAGGTGACAGGAGTGTCCCCTTTGCAGGAAAACCAATGATTTCATTTTCGCTGCCAGTCCAAACTGTAATGAAAACAGAAAGTGCTGCAGTTTCTCATGCTGCTCTTCCCTGCTGAGTAAAAGTGACGTGAGGTGGATGACATTAAGTTTCCTTTTCAATTTTGTTTACATTTTTCACCGAAGAGTTTTGTGTTTATGTTTGTTTTTAACCAACACCTGTCCTGTCACAGCCTGTCCTGTCACAGCCTGTCCTGTCACTCCTGTGTTAATAAGACTGAAACAGTTTCCCCTTCTGACCGGTTCTTCTCCTCTAAAACCTTTTGCGTTTCTCATATCAACGTTATCTGTCGAAAACAGGCTCAGAGAGAAATTTCCAGCTGGGTGCATTTGCATCTTTGCACACTTGGCCATTTCCAGGGAAGTCAATAGGGCAAGGCAGCAATTTCAGCGCTTGTGCGGAGTGGAGCTGCAGTACCTGCACCGTCCCCATCTCTGTTTCATATTGCGATGATGGAGGAGCAAACAAGGCTTCCATTCCTGATGAACAGAGAGAATCAAGGATTGCTTTCACTGCCTTTGATCCATTTGGCTGAGAACATCCCTCCCTCGAATTCATTCCCTTTTAGAGCCATCTTTCTTCAATCGAAATTACTCCTTAATTCCTCCTTTTCTATCACACCTGCCTACTTGCTTTTCTTCATATCCATCAGCCCTCGTGCTCACCATAAATAGTCTGCATGAATGTTTGCTCATATTACTGCTGCTTCCGAGAGATGCAGCCTCCACCTTGCACTCTCTGCTCCATCTCCATCTATTGCTTTACCCCGCTGCCTGTCTGAGAGCGGCTGCACACACTCCTGCAAAGCGTTATCTCATTATTTCAATTCTATCTGCTAAAGCGTTTGGAGAGACAGTGTATTAAAGACACTATATAAAAATAAATTGAATCGAGAGGAAATCTATATACCTAAAGTTGTAAAAAGGAATAGTCTCCGGTGATGACTCCATTTCCAGCAACGGCATTGTAACAAGCCGGAGCCCATCTCCCAGCTGAATTTTAAATAGGTCTGCTCAAATTGAGCAGAGCTGCTCAGGCTCGCGAGGCTGGGGCTGTGTCCTGGGGAGCGGGGGTTCGGGGAGGCCTGGGAGAGGGGTGCACAGAGCAGGGGCTTGGTGCTGCAGCCCAACCTGCCCCTTCCTGGGCTCCTCCAGAGCAGCAACCCACCAGCACAACTTGCCCAGCTCAGCTGGGAGTCGCAAAGAGGGGCAGACTGCCTTTCCCTCTCCTCCCTTGGGCATAATTTCCCCCTTTTGGCATTGCCCCCATCACCAAGGCAGCAACCCCTGGTGGCAGCTGCCCCTGTGCCGGTATAGTGGGCTGACACTGCCCAGATGTCAGACACCCACCAAAACCTCTCCGTCTCTGCCCTCCACAGCTGGACAGGGGAGAGAAAATATAACAGGGTTCACGAGTTGAGATACGGACCAGGAGAGATCATTCAGCAAATACCCTCATGGGCAAAACAGGCTTGAATTAGAGACATTAACTGAATTTATTGCTTACAAAATCAGATCATGAGAAGTAAAAGAAAACCTTAAAAACACCTTCTCCTCCACTGATCCCTCTTTCCCAGCTTCACCTCCTACCCCGTGGCACGGGGAGACAGGGAGTGGGGGTTATGGTCAGTTCATCACCCGTGGTTTCTCCTGCTGCTCAGGGAGAGGAGTTGTTCCCCTGCTGCACCATGAGGTCCCTCCGACAGGAGACAGTTCTCCATGAACTTTTCCAACGTGAGACCAGCTCACGAGCAACAGTTCTCCATAAACTTCCTCAACATGAGTCCATCCCCCTCACACTGCTGCAGCGTGGGCCATTCTTCCATCAAGGACAGGCTGCTCCAGGGCGGGCTTCTCTGTCCATGGGTCTCCCACGGGCTCACAGCCTCCTCTCAGGCATCCACCTGCTCCAGCGTGGGTCTCCTCCACAGGCTGCAGGAGCACAGCTGCCTCACCACGGGCTTCACCACGGGCTGCAGAGGAATCCCAGCTCTGCTGCCTGAAGCACCTCCTCCCCCTCTTTCTCCACTGACCTCGGTCTCTGCAGAGTTGTTCATCTCACACATTCTCACTCTGCTCTTCTCTGGCCGCAGTTACAACTGCACAATAACTTTTTTTTCTTTCTTCTCAAATCTGTTCTCACAGAGGCGTTACCACCCCTTCTAATTGGCCCAGCCTTGGCCAGTGGCACATCCATCTTCTGGAGCCACCAGGGATTGGCTCTGCTGGACATGGAGGAAGCCTCTGGCAGCTTCTCACAGAAGCCACCCCTGTAGCCCCCCTGCTACCACAGCTTGGCACAGCCAGTACAGCTGGTCAGGAAAACACAGCCCAGCCTTCCTCCCTGTGCAGTCTGCCTCAGCAAAGGACTCGGGCACAGTTCTTACACGTGGAAAAGTGATACAGTGGTGGTTTTGGGTCCCCCTAAAACCCATACTAAAATGGGTGCTAAAATGGGGTTGCTGCTTGGCTCAGTGGCTGTCGGTCAAGACCTTGAGTGGCACAAAGAGTCCAACAGGGACTAAGTGCAGGTTTCTAGGCCACACTGGCAACCCAGAGCCAAAAGAGGCTGATTCGTGTCTCAAAATAAATATTCCCAGCTGGAAGAAATATTCCCCCAGCCTTGCACAGTGACCACCAGCAGCCACACAAGGCTGTTGCAGAGGAGAAGAGACCTATAGCAACCACAGGATGCTTTCAGCACCGTATGCTCCCTGCAGCCCTGAGGAGCAATAACTTGACACGGTGTCCCCAGCATAATTTTCTCTATCTGTCTTCCCAGGACCTGAACCATGGTGCCAAAAATATGTTTGCCATTCTGTGACTCTTTCAGGGAGCAGCCTGCATCCCAGGTATTTCATGAGTCCATTCAGTGGCTTTGCTCAGGTGGTGAAATTCAGACCATTCAATTGCTCAAGACTCCTGTATTTTAATAGAAATTAAATCTTCCAAAGGGCAGCAAGGGAAGCAGTGGAGCAGGCTATAAGGGGGCAAAACACCAGAAAAGCAACCTTTGTAAGTCTTGACCACAGCATTAGCAAAAAAAAAAAAAAAAAAAAAAA
>VYZT01059365.1:45682-74983 GCA_013400735.1 Pomatostomus ruficeps | reverse complement strand
AAAAAAAACCAAACAAAAAAGAACAATAATCCCCCCCAAATGTCTGGAGGAATTTCTCCTCCATTTCTTCCTCTCTTTCCAGCTCATTATTTCTTTATAAGGCTCATTACTAGCAGGTCTGAGACTTGGGCACTGACCCACAAAGGCCTGGAGGGAGGAAAGATGTCCAACGCTGTCAGACCCAGTTGGACTGATGGAAGAGAGATACAGAGAGGCAAGGGAGGTGACAAGAAAAGGGCTGGATTTCCTGGGGCCCTGAGCTGGAAGCAGCAGGATCAGGCTCCACCAGCACCTGCTCAGTCCTGCACAGCTTCAGCATTTCAGCTTCACTGGGAATAATGATTTTCCACTATTCCAGACCCTGAATCCAAAAGGGATTTATTGAAATCCCAGTGGAAAAACTTTAAATGAACAATGTCCAACAAAGAATTTTGTCTTTTCTATGATCATTCACCAGTTCAGGAGCGGGTTCTGCCCCAACTGAAGCCTCCTTTTAATCAGAACTGTTGTGCTCTGCTCCCTTCCCATACTACAGTTCTGTGTATTCCTGTCGCCTTCCTTGTGCCTCCTTGAGAAGTTGTGTCAGTTTGAGGAATTGGTCTGGCTGAAAACTAAAAGAGCTGGGGGGTGGGTAGTGAGAAGGCAAGGAGAGAGAGAGAAAAACTAAGCATTTTTCCTAAGCAAAACACACTTCCTCTGGGAATAACACCGTGTTAAACCACCTTGTTTGGGGTGGAGTTCAGCCCTTGCTTTGGTACTGCACTGACACAGAGGCTGAAAGGCTCTGCAGGTGCCCTTGCAGGACCACTTCTCTACCCTGACTTGGGATGCTGGGAATTGAAGTTCTTTTGGGGAGATGTGAAACCTTCCAGAGGGCCTCAGTGATGGTGGCCTATTTGCATTCATATTCCTGTGAAAGCTGGAAAGATTCTTACCCTCATTTTTACTGTATAGCCCAAGATTTTCTGCTGTAGCCTCTACTTCTTCCCCAATTTCTCTCTAGGCCCATTCCCCTATTTCCTTGGCTGAATTTTCTCTTTGCTGTACCTCCCTAGCAGCTTATCTCAACCTGTGGTGTTGATTCTCACTGCAGTGGAGGCTGTGTCTGCTTTTTTGGGTTCAGTAGCACACCACAGCCCTTCTTGCATCTGAATTTTGGTTTTGCTAGCAAGTGAGGGGCAGCACTTAACTGAGTTTACAGCTGAGTAAGCCTTTCTGCTGCAACCTCTTGGGAGAGAACATTATCTCCTAGCAGTGTGAGAAATGCCTTGGAGAAGGGACTACAACAGGTCTGTGAAAAAACACTGTAATAAATAACATGCCTGATGGTCGTAACAGGCAAGTGAGGACATATGACATAATCGGGGGATAATAAAGAGTCTCACCAGGCTTTCAGGAGCGTGGGGCTCAGAGAGAGACACAGAGCAACACGGCAGTGCCACTGCTGGGCTCATTCCTCGCTGCCAGGAGTGAAACAACTTCATTCCAGCCACCGAGAAGCGTTTTTCAGGAGTCCCAGGTATATTCACCAGGGAGAAAATTACCTGTCAAAAGGATGATAAAGCCACGGTGTGCTTTGCTACTGGAACCCATTTGTTCTTACTGGTGATGGGGAAGAGCTCGGACTGCATCATGTTCCTCTACTCAGTCTTTTGCTGCAGAATGGATGGATGCAGGGGAAAGTATTGAAGAGTAGTGTCCATGTTTATAACATGGTGAGATGTACTAGTGAATAGTACAAATATCCTCTCTATTGCCATACTTGAAGTTAAAGCCATGCATGTGTTTGCAAGCCTGAACCTCCAAGCAGTATGTACTTTGTAAAGACTGACATGGTTCTCGGTGTGCCTGTGAGAGGGAAAACGTGTCACAGACACAAACCAAAACACGAGCAGGCATCACTTGTGCTAGAAAAAATCGGGGCAATCGCACCCATGAAACCATGGAGCACGTCTGTAGATGTCCCTATCCAAGGGCTCGTGGGCAGCTGGGAGGGTTTCACAGTGTGGGTCTCCTACCCACAGAAGTTAAGGTGGAAGGCACTTCCAGAGGTCACTTGTTCCTGTGTTTCTAAGCAGGGATCTAATGCTCCTTACAGCTAACTGGGGGTGTTTAGAAAGACAACAGAGCAAGAACTCTTCTCAGCAGTGCCAGGCAATGTAAGATGAAGATATATCCACAAACTGTGGCTTGGGAGGTTCATGTTGGAGAGCAGGAAACAATTACATACCATGCAGGGGGTGCAGCACTCAGAGGGGACACCAGAGGTAGGGGATCGCCATCCTTGGAAGTGTTCAAGCCCTGCCACAACCACAGCCAGCCTGATTCTACAGGGGAAAATAAACAATGGGAAAATAAAAACCAAGGCAAAACTCTTTAGAACAGGCAGTAGGAGAGAAAGGAAAATGCCATTGTCATTCTTCCACATGAGAAGAGTGACAAAGGGAGACCTCCATGCCCACCCTTCTGGGTGCTGCCTAGATTTGCCAGCAAGGTCTCAGTAATAAGCAATCAGCTGATTGAAATGCTGCATTTCAGCCAGCCAGGAGAATAAGAGGACTTTCTATCAGGATTCACCACAACAAAGCACTCATTGTGATAAATGAACTGGAGAACAAGACAAATGAATATAACCCACTGCTGTGCATGGGTTCATCAACCCAGAGAAAGCTTCTGGCAGAGACACAGGGAAGCAAAAGACACTGCATGGGGAGATTTGGGAGGAGCAGGGACATGGGAAGGTTGCAACGAGCTCCTAAGAAGCACATAGGTGGAAAGGGGAGACCTCTGGTACATGTAGAGGTGACCTCAAGGTTATGGGGGCAAAGTAGGAATCTACTGGCCTGTGGTGGCTCAGAACAGGTGTTGGGCAGAGGGAACTGCACCTCTTACACAACAGCTCCGGGGTGTCTAACCTTGACTCCCTGATGTGTGCACATGGATCAGACCAACCATGACAGGGTAGTCCTTGAGCAGGTATAAATATATGAAAAACCCCAGCAAATTTCCTGCATGATCCTGCTGTTCTCCAAGGCAGGCTCTGGGATAACAGGAGTTCCATCCATGGATATAGCCTTCCTGCTTCCCATGAACCATAGACAGGACCACAGACTGTGGTTCCTTCACATGGCATAAAGCACTTTTTAATCCGGAAGACAAAGACATAATGACATCCACTGCTGGCAGCTGAAGCCAACAAGGTTCAAACCACCCAGAGCTTGCAGATCACTGGCAGTCAAGGTAATTAGCCATTGGAATGGATTGCTAGGAGTTGGAAGGAACCCTCCATCACTTACCTTCTTCATTACTGACAGTCAGGAAACCAGGAGCAGACACTTTCTAAAAGACACAGCCAAACTTGGCCAAAAAAATCCTGTAAGAAATTCAGGAAGGATGGAGAAACATTTTTTATTGGGTGACTCTAGAAAATTGCAGCAGGCCTTGCTGGCTCTTTAAATGTAGTGCTGGTGACTCCCATTGTGCCATTCTGCAGTGTCCAGCCAGCAAATGGAGCTAGCAAGGAGTCAGGTTCAACACAAGAGCATGAGAAGCCATTGAAGTTGCTTCTACTTCCAGGATTAATCTTTTGTCAGATGTCTGGTTTTCTCAAAGAAATTTAAATTCATATCATTGTAGATCTTAGGGTGATTTTTTCCCCCCCTGTCCTTATGATGCAAAAATAGCCTGCAATGAGACTTTGTTTAAAGCCATAGAGTTAATTTTCTATAATAATTGTTAACAGTTGGAGTTTTTCTTTCTTCAGGCTCAAGGGAGAATCATGGACAGATTTATTAATGGTGTCCCCTATGTGATTGATGGGCTGTCGAACAGGGAAACTTCACACCTGAAAAAACTTGAAACAAGAACACTTATACCAAAAATAACAACGTGTGTGCCTGGTAGCTCTGCAAGTCTCCCTGTAGTGACTTGTGGCTGAGCCTTCTGCCATGGCTTAACCCCAGCTGGCAAGTCAGCCCCACACCACCACTCACCCACTCCCCGGGTGGGGTGGGAGAGAGAATTGGAAGGGTAAAAGTGAGAAAATGCATGGGTTGAGATAGAGGCTGCTTAATAGGTGACGTGAAAGCCACATGTGTGAGCAAAGCAAAGCAAACCAAGGAATTCATTCACCACTTCCCATGGACAGCCATCCCCAGGATAGCCAGGTTCCACCACACATAACACCTGGGAAGGCAAGGCAACACCATCTCTCCAAACTTCAACCCCCTCCTCCTTCTTCCCCCAGCTTTATATGCTGAGTATGAAGTCGCGTGGTCTGAAATGTCCCTCTGGTCAGTTGGGGTCAGCTGTCCCAGCTTACGGCATCACAGATACAGTGATGGATGATGTGAAAGATGGGAGATCATCTCTCCAAAAGGGTGAGCAGGCAGAGAATGGATTCCCTCTCTGTGAGAGGGCTTCCTCCAGCACAAATTTCTATCAGAGCAAACAGAACTCACACATGTCATTTCCATATATGCACACAGTGTTGTGTAGGTAAAGCTGAGGTCTCCAGAACATCCCTTTCCCCATCTTTGGTAACAGGCAGCACCTGATATCAGCCACCTGGAGACTTCCCAGTCGAACAGATTACACACCTCTGCTCAAGAAACGACCAGCAGCCCTGAGATTAGGCTGGGCAAGTAGAAGTATGAAAGCTCTTGTCTTAGTTGCCTGGCTCAAGCCTTTCCCACTGATCACAACTTCTACTCCAATGGCAAAAATAATCTGTTTTAATAATCTTAATAATCTTTCCCTAGTATCCTTTGTCCATATGGCTGGTAATCTGGCTGCTTAGGAATGAATTATAAAAAAATCCTCAAATAGGGATCTGACAGCTTAGCTCAGAGAATCAAAGAAATTAGAGGCAGAGGAGCCCTAGCTGGCCACTTAGTCTTGCTTAGCCTCCAGGCCTCCTTCCCAGAGGATTCTGCCAGCTGGAGTGACAGTATTGGATCAGACTCATGAGTGGAAATCACATCCTCTTCCAAGCTCTTCCCTAGCCTCCCCTCACTGCAGCCACTTCTCTTGCTGCCTCATTTCTGCTCCTGCTTATCAAGACCACATGTTCTTCAGGACAGTGACTGTCCCTTACAGTGACTTCACACAAAGCCCGGCATGCAGGGACCATGATCAGGGTAAACCCTTCCCATGCTGTGCCAACAGTGACAAAAAGTACAAAATCCTTCTGCAGGAGGATTTTTGTCCTCTTCCAGGGATTGCCAAGGTCTTAGATGGGATCCTATAAATGTTTCTTCCCATCTTTGTCTTTAGTATAGGATGTGGGCCAGGAGGGAGCTGATCCAGCTGCCCTATGGTGCACAGTCAGTGACTTCACTGGTGTAGCCCTGCTCTGAGGAGACAATTTGGCTCAGGCCCTTGGTGTTGCTGGAAGGAGGAAGCTCATATCTCACCTATTTTTACTTGTGAAGATTCATCCTGACCAAACCAGAGCCACCCTGGCAATACTGACCCTCAGAGAGCAATACCAGCATGCAAAGCAGACCCTGGGCAGAAAGCAGGGCCTGCTGGTGGTCTGCAATGGGCTTTTAATTTATTTAACCATTGGTAAACAGATGTAATCAACACAACCTTCCCTATCTCCTTTGGCACCACATCAGAGCCACAGCCAAGCTCCGCTGGGGACCGGCCGTCACGTTGGGATGAGACTGTGAAGCCTTGAGGTTATGAGACCACTGCTGTGAGTTTTGCCCAAATCTTTACATGCCCAGTTGGTCTCAGCAAGACACCATTAACTTACAGAGGAAGAAGAAAGGAGCCCCATCTGGAGCTTAGAAAGCACAAATCTGCCATTCTCTCCTCACAGGCTGGGGCCGCCTGAACAGAAGGTAAAGGTTGCAGGGAGATGCTTTCATAGGGAACAATGCATGGGAAACACAGAGACAATACTCTCTGCTCTTTCCACTCCCCTCCCAGCTACTTCTCTTGGGGAGCAGGTACCTAAAATCAAGAGCAAAGAAAACTTCAAGTTAGGAACATCAGTTCTGCTTTCAACAATTCTTCTCTTGCTCTTCTCCGAGCTAGTAAATATTTTGCAGTGTTGCACCAGTGCAGCATTATCGAGTCCTCTGATCAAAGAAAATACAAATCTACCCATGCTCTGATTTTGTATTGCAGCAGCCAAACCCATAAAGCAGACCCTGGCCACAGTCACTGCAGGTAGTGAATTACATCAGCTTGCTCTTAGGGGAGCTCCAGGTGCAGGACTTTAAAGGATTTTAAAGAAGTAGACTGTCAGAAATGCTGAAATCCGAGTGCTTTCTTTCTCTTACAGAAGCTGTCCAAACTGACAATAGTGTTGTTTGTCTGTTCTGCTCTGAATAAATCCATAAATGAAGTTGCTTATTTTCCCCTTCTTATTTTGCTCTGTTTGCATAGGCAGTATCTGCTTTCTGTACTTATTTTTGAAACATGCAAATTTGTCAGTCACTTCAGAAAACAAATCGGATGCTACAAGTCCTTTTACTCTCTTTCAACATTTCCAAGGGATGATTGTCCAAGATGTGTAACAGCTGCTCTGATTCCGAATGGCAGAGAAAAACTCCCTGTCCAGAAGAAGATGCCCTGATTTCCTCAGTTGCTCTAAATATGGGAGGCCCAGCCACTCCTTAGGGTTGTCTTAAGAAGTTTCTGCCCCTCCATCCCTTCCACGCTGATCAACCAATTGATCCGGGATTAAATCTGTCCTCAAAAAAAAATGCAAAGGAGCAGGGCATTTTTAAGCTTCATTGTTTTGGTCACTGAGATAACAGCAGTGCCCCAACGCTGACAGGGCAGGAAAAGACAGCAGAGCAGCAGAGCAGACAGGAGGAAGGTGATTACTTCCCAAGCTGTCACGGTGCTGGAGGACAGGTTTTGTTAAACAGTGATGTAACTAGTGTAATTAGGAAAGTAATTATTTCCTCCAAATATTCCCCTTATGGCTGCAATTTTAGGTAGGCAGGAGTTACCCCATTGAGGCTCACATCTCCCATCCCAGCCAGGAGCCAGCACCAGCGGCTTTAGCAGGCGGTGCTGTGACACTGTTTGGTGGCAGACAGACCATGACTACACAGAAACATCCTCACACCTGAGATCAGTTTAAACCCTGAAGCATGAGGTTTCATGTCCCTTACAAATCACTGGCTGTCATTGAGGCTAACCACGAAAATGTCCAGATATCAGCACCAGAGGCATATGAAGCTCTTCCTTTTAATAGCACACTGCAAGGAGGGAAAAAGCCTCTGCTTCTTATTCTTAATTTTTTCCTACTTTTTACACCTCTTTCATTGTAATTACAGTTAAAGTTACCCAGTTAAAGCTTCACCCAGTGGTTTCCAGACAGGTACTGGTGTTCAAACTTCACAGCATGGGCAAACAAACTGAGGTGAGAGACAACCATTAACTTGCCCTGAGCTAGCAAGCACATCAACAGAGTAACACACTGAATCGTGGGCTGTGCTGCTTCTCTCTGCCATAAATAAACCTCAGGAAGCCCAGTAAATAAAAGCTGGACTGCTGTGTGCTGTGATTCACCAAAAGAACCGAGGAATTCACCAGTAATGCACAAAAAAAAAAAAAAAAAAAAAAAAAAAAAAAAAAAACATGGAAAATCCAGTCGCACATCCAGAAGGGAATAGGGACGAAAGGGGAAGTGATAATCAGATGGAAGAAAAATCTGAAAGCAAATGCTTTTTAATTATCATCATTTCAAGGGGGAACAGAATGACTCCACATGGTCCCTCATGGTTGTAGAGAAAGACCCAGGTCAGGGCAGAGGGCAAACCCAGGGTCAGTTTCTTATTGAAAGTGAAAATTGTTCTTATTGTGCTTAACACCAGCTTTAGGAATATTAAAGAACAATTTGGGTTTTGTCAGTTAATACACTGTGGCCTGTGGTTAATGTGGCACTAAAATAGATTTATTTTTTTTTAAGGCTATTAATCTAGCAAGAGTTTTAAAAGCTCAGCAAATATAATGTGACTCTAACATACTCCATCAGAAATTACCACCAGCCTCGTTGACTGCTGCAAACAATAATGGTTCTGATGGACAGGTCATGTTCACCAACCACAGGGAGCTTACAAAGACTGGAGGCAGGTCAGCATCAGTCTCCCATTTATTTAAAGGCACTCTAGGGTTTTTTGACTTTTACACCACTGGAAGATGCCCAAGGGATCTTTGGGAGCCTCTAGCTCTCAACTTTGCTCATGTCTAGGCTCATCATCCTGTCGTTTGTCTGACAATGGCAGATGGCCTTCTCAAAGGGGCTATACCCCTGTCCAGGACACTCATTTCCCTGTTAAATACAGTCCTGTCACAGGCTGCTAAAAAGCACCATTGAAAGGGTGTGTGAGGTCATGAAGAAACTCATGAGGTTCTGGTCCAAGATTCCTGGACAGCAACCACATTGGTTTAGTCTCCAGCAGCAGAACACACAGCTTTCCTTCTGGGGGGGGGGGGGGGAAAACAACAAACCAACAAACCTACAAACCAACAACCCAGCAGTTTCCCTTCCAGTGAAGGAAAAATCTCTAAAACAGAGCCAGATTGCCAAAAGGGTACATTAACAGAGGTTTTGGCTTGAAATTTTACCAACTTGTCAGTTCTCAGGAGAGAGGCACTATCAGAGGCTGAGCTCAGCCAGACAATCCTCCTGGGACTTCTGTGTAGCCCAGCCCAGCATCAATTCAGTTTGTAAAAACATGAAAAGCATGTT
Source organism: Pomatostomus ruficeps (assembly GCA_013400735.1). Taxonomy (NCBI): domain Eukaryota; kingdom Metazoa; phylum Chordata; class Aves; order Passeriformes; family Timaliidae; genus Pomatostomus; species Pomatostomus ruficeps. The sequence goes on along the minus strand of VYZT01059365.1, from coordinate 66,264 downwards.
CTCACAAACTGACCAGGGAACCATGAGGGGCTGCAGAGAACCTCACTGGTGCCTGGTGTGCTGGAGATTCATGTCCTGTGGTGGGAAAGGTGCCCATCCCTCTGCCCCTCCAGTGCAAAGTCTCACCTCCTCCCATAAAGGAAGGGAGAGAATGTGGCTGCTAGAGGGCTGAGGGGAAAGGGGATTTGTCTGCAGAGATTTAATTATGAGATTTCCTCCAGTGGCACATTCCTTGCTTCTCCCTGACCCTGTGGAGGCACCTCACACTCCCAAAATGAGAAGGTTCCCCAGGGTGTTTGAAAGACCCTGAAAAAGGCTTGCAAAATGATGTCCATTTTATTATATGAAGTGAGAAACAGAAAAGCCTGGAGGGATCAGCTCCAGCCCCTCTCCTCACTTACATGGCGTTTGTGCTCCATTTTTTTTTTTTCTCTCTTAATGTTTCAATTCTCCTCTCTTTCCAGTGGCACCCAAACCCTATCTATAAACTCTCCTGCCCTCATCCTTAGCTGGGGGAACACACCAAAATTACATGGTTGTGTAACTAGGGTCATCGATCCCTTTCTTCTTCCCATCTGGCTTTACTGCCAGCTTTTTATTGCTGCTGCTTTTTGCTGGGTACACACGGCATCCTTATGGCACATCCGAATGGCCTTAGAAATAAAGGAATGAGACCTTTCAGCCAGCAAAAACCTGTAAATAAACAGTTTGGGCTGGCAATCAATGGGCAATCTCTCTAAGCCCTGGGATTGTTCAGTTAGATTAAGCCTTTCTAATGAATTCCTCATTGAGCCACTGAACAGAAATGAAGCCTTGTTAGCTCATTATCTTTCTAATTAACCCATTCTAAACCTGCTCCTTCCTCACCAGGAGGTAGCCGTGCTGTTTGGGTTTCACACTGAGGTTTATCAATGACCCCCTGAGAGCCTTTTGTATCAGTAACTGAGATTTATTTCAAATGACTGGGGAAGGCAGCTTCCAGTTTATTCCCTGTGCCAGATGAAGGTCCGAATACGATGTTATCCTCGGGCTACAATTTCCCAAGGACAAGCCATGTGTTGCGAGCATCCCCGAGCCCTTTTCCGCAGTGATGAATGCTGCCCCCCGCCCGCCCTTGTTTGCATGCAGATCGCCGGGCTCGTTAAGCTGATGAAGGGGCTGCCCTCCCTGGTGGGGGCAGGGGGCTGCACTGGCTCTGCCTGCACAGAGCAGGAGCATTTCATCGGTGGCACCGACTGCTCTCAGCTGGTTTTGTGTTTATGAGCAGGGTCCAACCGCAGCAACACGTCCAAGAGACGGAGAGCCCTCTTCCCGAAGGATGACTCCAGCAAACCACTTTATCCGGGCCGTTTTGGGGGAGACAGGCCATGTAGTAACGTCCAGTAGAGATCAGCCAGAAGGATGGAGGGGTCAGCCTGGTCAGTTCAAGCCTGGTGTCCCCACAGCTCATGTGACAGCAATCTCTGCTTCTTGTCTGCTCTCTGGAAGCATGTAGCAGCTTCTGGGATCACCTGCTCAGATATCCTGATACAGAACCTGTCCTTACACTCAGCTGTGGACTCACATCCCACTGCTCATGATGCCATTTAGGGGTCTGTCACCTTCTGTCACCTCTCGCCCTAAGCAGCAGGTGGGACTTTCTCCCCTCCCTCCTCCCCATTCAGCAGCCCCTCTTCCTCTTGGGCTCTCCCCTGGCCCTGTTCCCACTGGGTTCAGAACCTGCCTGACAACCTTTCCTGCACACTTTTGCACCCCAGAACAGCCAAGGCAGCTCATATCCCCCATCAGCATCCCTCGGGGGAGTGAGAGAGGCAGGAGAATTCCTAATCTCTCTCAATCCCTTTCTGTATCTCCTCTACACACACAGAGGACCAGGATCCCATGTCCAGGCACATCCCACTGCATTCAGATTTCAACAGAGTTTGGGAGGGACTACCCCAACCCATGAGATTCCCTGAGCATCACCACTCTGCAGCTCAGGGACTGGCACTGCCATGCCTTCCTCCCACACCACCTCTTTTTCCACCCTTGCCTGGATCATCTGCCAAGCAGCTCTGGCAGGCCAGCCCCAAGCACTGAAATATGGATTTCAGTCCCAGGTCCAAACATGGCACAGTTTGAAGTGCCCAATACAGGTTTTCTCAGTAGAACGATACCAGCCTACAAACTGCCCTTAGGGCAGCTTTGGAAACCTTTTTGAAGAAAATGAAAAATTCAATTCTCTGGTTTTCCACTTCTCTTGTTATTTTCAGCTCCTGTTTCTCCCCTTACCCTACTCCTCCAACCCCTATGCAGTGCGGGGGGAGCCACAACCCCAACCCAGCCTGCGAGATTCAGACTGAACAACATTTTAATAACCCGACCAGCCAGGGATCTCTAAATCTCTCCTAGGAAAGGAGGCAGTGAGGATATAAACAAAAATATGCTTTGCCTAATTGTTTCTTACGTCGTCACGAGCAATTGAAAACGGCTCCTAGGGCAATATCCATTACATTTTGTAACAAAGGACTCTAAATGAAGGAAGCCCAGGCGGAACAGCAGAGTCAGAGCTAGAGACAAGCCTGGCATATAAATCTGTGCCAATCTGCCCCCACTGCCACCCCAAATGCTCCCACAAGGCCTAGAAACTGGCACAACAAGAAAGAAATTCCAGCACGTGCCACACTGGGATCTCTGTCCTGGCAGCTGGAGGGACCCCTTCCTCTCCAGGAAGGCAGCGCAGCCACCCGTCTGCCCATTCAGCCCACTCCACTCCAGCATCCCCACCCCACAGCTTCCCAAGGGGATTTTGCCGGGGCCCCCATCCACCCACAGGTCTGCGGGCTGGCTCTTGGGGCAGGAGCCGGTGTTTTGGCAGGGGTACAACCCGAGAGGTGAAAGCTAAGCTGAGATAAACACCTCTCTGGCTATTAAAAAAAGGGTAATTTAGACTGCGCGGTGTGCCAGATCACTACCTGGGTCTCTGAAATTATTTTGATCTGTACTTAGTGCAGAATTCACTTTCTAGATATTAATTCATCCTGCCACCAGCGCCTCCCGAGAGAGGGATGAAGTGAAACTCTATTTACTGTCCTGCCATATTCTTTTATATATATGGTGTATAGCATCAGCTGAACTTTAAGGAATCTAATAAGATAGGCACTTTTTAAAAATATTGAAACAGTAAAAACTGCAGCTATGAGCTCTTCTGCTGAACAGCTTTGTGGAGTTACACGGAGAAGAAAGCGCAGGAGTGTTAAGTGGCCAGACAGAGCATCAATCAAGTTTTCTATCCAAGATAATTCATTTTTTCAAGAAATTTCTGAGGTTTAGACTGATCATTCTTTTTTTTTTATTATTTTTTATCTCTTACTCCAAGTGTTCCAACTTTGTGTTTTGAGGACAATATCCCCACACTCCTGCCTGGTGGATTGGTTCCTGCATGCAGCAGTCTTTACATTTCAGAGGCTGCTTCTAGAGGCAGCTTCCCCATTCCAGACACAGGCAGGCTATTGCAAAGCAAAGTGATTTTCATGCTTTTGTGTGCTCTGTCCATCATGGGAACTCAGAGGTTTTTCTCTTGGAAGGACTCCGCTGTGACTAAAAATCTCAGCTATGAGCTCTTACGATTTGAGTCCCTGGCTCTGATCTTTTCAAACCTCAGCTCCTGTGACACAGATAACTCACCTTGCTTGGGGTCTACCCCTTCCTTGTCCCTTCACATTCCCCTTTTCCTTCCCCTTCCCTTTCCTCTTTGTTTTACCTGTGTTTGTCAAAAAGCCTTGCAAACATGACGTGCACACAAGACAGAGCCTCAAAGTCGGATGACAAGGAAAAGAGACCTTACTACACATTATTTTTATAATCTCAAGATTCATTTTGTGACACCTTCATGCCACCAGCAGCAGCTCTTTCACCAAAAGTTAGTATTACAAGCAGATACAGGTGTTAAAGTATGAAACTGCTCTTTGTGTATGGAAAAAAACATCAAAACATCTTAGATCTGCCTTAATATTTTCACTCCCAAACCTTTAAAGTCCCATCAATGTCATGAGAGGGATTTCACAAGTTTCTTTCATTCTTTCAATGTGGGCTTAAGAGAATGAGATGATCCTGAACCTCCAAAACCAGGAGTTCTCCTTGCCTCCTCCAGCTGCCTTTCTACCATCCCCTGTGGGTGCTCCAGTGTGGATAGAAACAGCATTAAGTCACATTTTTTAATCTCTATCAAATTTTTGAAGAAGTCTTGGTTCACCCTCTTGCAAAGGCAAACCCCCAGGCCAGCGTGGCTCCACAAGGAACAGCATTGATGTGTGACATTATTTCTGTGCTAGGAATGAGGCAAAATTAACACAACGCAGCACCACACCCCAGTGCAGAGACAGCACAGGGAAATCAGCACTGTTCTGGCTCTTACGGCACTTCCCTCCCTGCTCCTCTTCCCCTGCTCCCTCCTCCTGAAGGTCCCCCCATCCAGCCCCTCCAGACATGTCCAGAGGGATCTTTAAAACTCTATAAAAAACATAAGAAGCTGTTTTCGACTATTAAGAGAGACTGTTGATAACACAGTCCCAATAAAAAGAAGTCTATATATGTGCTTTCTACAGCTTCCCCTGGAAAATAATTCATTTCTCCCTGCATTATATTTCATGGCAACCTAGAGACTCAATATGTTCTGGATTACTGCATCCATTTCTGTTTCTGCTCTAATGGCCCACCAGAGTATGAACCTTCCAACCAGAGTCCCCTAAATCTGGTGACTGGGGAGCGAGTTGTACTTTCTTGTTTTCCACTTGATAACTAGCCCCTTCCAGCATCGCTTTTATGGCAGTAATCTTCCTAGGCTGGTTGCAGATTGCTTGTCCTGGCTTTTTTTCTTGCTTGCTTTTTTTTTCTCTTGTCCTCCAGCCACTGGAGCCAGTGGCCACTGTGGACTATCCATCATGTTGTTTTTTATGTCAAACTGGAGTTCCCCAGGTCTGTTTATTCATTTTTTTTGTTTTGTTTTTTCTTCCCATCCAAATACCACTGCAGTCTGGCAATTGCTTGTGTCAGTGAACTGCCCCTTCCATTTAGGGGAAGGGACTTGAGATTGCCAATGCCTATCAATAGGCTAGAGATATCCCAGGTTTAATTTTATGGCTCCATATTACAAATGATGGGGCAAACCAAGGAGGCTGAGCAAACACCTCTTTCCCCTTAGTGCTTCAGGAAGTGAAAGATATTAGAAAAAGCATGAAAGGTATGGAGGAAATAAATCAAGCTCTGGCTGCCCATGGGTGCAGCCTTGCTCAGTGCCAGGAGCCCAGCCCCTTGCAGGAGTCCTGACTGTGAGGTGCAGTCCAGGTGTTGCTCACAGGACAGCCCCGTCCTGCCCCATCTGTGTCTGAGATCCAGGCACAGACACAATTCACATGTGGTTCTTTTTCTTCATTGCCCTGAAAAAGAGATAAGATGGAAAACTTCAGTGTTGTGGAGAGGAGTAATTTAGAGTTCAAGAAACCAGCCTTGGTGAAAAGTAAAGGCTAAGCCCTTATTTCTCCCTTCAAGCTCAAATATGAATCCATAACTTACATTTAAAATTTGTGGGTAAAATACTTTGTCCCCAAATATGGGATAAAAGGATATATAAACTTTTCAGAAAATTAACTCAAAAGCATATAGCTTAGCATTTTTTCTCAAAGGCATTTCTAGGAGAAGGAGAACTATATCTTCTACAGCTCTTTTTAGCCCACAGATGTCACAACCCTTTGTCAGTCACCACACACACACAAACACACACGGTATTTTTTTCACTTTTCTGATCCAGCAATAATTCAGATCTACATCAGTTTTACTCAGTTTTAAGGCCACTTCTTGGGCCTCGCTTCTTCACTCTCCTAATCCTTGTGTTTTTCTTCCTCAGGACAGTTGCACCAGCAGTGTTTTCTCTGCCTTGGTGCCATTTAATTGTGCCTTTGAGAGCGCAGTGGAGAATCAGCTGAACTCTTCACAGCCTTGCTCATCTGTCTGCAGATTTGCCTTCAGGTCCTGCCGAGTTAAAGGTGTGAAAAAGGCCTTTGTGCAGCTCTTCCCAAGGCCAATTCCTAAGGTTAGACTGATCTTAGCATCCATACCATGTTTACAACTTCCATTTTCTAGAACAGGTTGGGTTCATTGGCATTAAAAACTCTCTATAGTGCATCAGTCTTAATCCAATTTTAAAAGGCAAGGCCAGCAACTGTGTTAAAGGGATTAACTCTTATTAAATATAGTGTATTTGAGTAAGCCCTAAGGGAAGGGCTCCAGTTGCTCCTGTTTGCATGGATGGAGGCAGTCATACCAAGTTACATCCTAGGGATCTGGCAGTAAGCTCAAGCTCTAAGTTACATCATATTACAGGAAAGTAATTTGTAAAGTATGGAGGTAATTGGAAAGCTGTGTCCTTGTCAGGCTGTATAAACATTGAGAACCAGAACCTGCCTGTCCTGTAAATCCACATGGGAGGAAAAAGGCAGGTGAGAAGCTGAAGTGCCATGGCAGAGAAGCTGCCATCCAGGTCTCACAGCAGACTGAGAGCAGATGCAATAACATTAGACTGCTGAAGGCAATAGAGAGGGATTCCAATGTCCTCCAAACTCTGGACATAGATAATTAACAACTTTTAAAAAGCATTAGCCAAAGAAAATGGATTCTCAGTGACTAGATTTCCCTCCTACCTCCCCACAAGGGATTGACTTTAACTCCAAGGAAATTAAGGCAGGCAGCAGTTACCTCATCCCACACACAACCCACCAGCAAGCAGACCAGGGCGGCAGAGCCTGAGCCATCCACAGGTCTCGGTGGCTCCTTCCAATCCATTCTGCCATCCCCTGCAAGGTCACAAACCTCCTGTTTAGGAGGTGTCCTGAGCTGGCCCCTTTGGCCCCACAAGCTGCCCCATGTACCTGCAGGTGCCTGTGAGGACTCAGGCAGGGACCAGCCTGCACAGAGGCTGTTCTCAGTTCACAGCCTGGCAGTGAAGAAGAATTTTCAGACCAGACTGGCATTATTTTGGTGTGTCCAAGTCTAGGGATGGGAAACAAATTATGTTGATTTAAAGACAACCAAACATTGCCTAACAAAAATTGACTTGGCAAGCTTGAATGTGTGAAAGCCCCTCTTGTCCACCCCACGTGGTGTAAGCAGTACATGGGAACAATACTTAGTACCTCTAAAACAATGGTGAATTTCAGCCCCACTAACAAATCCCTGCTTATTCATTCCTAACAGGAGCAACAGAAGATATACGGATTTGTAAATATTTTAACGCAGCTAACAACTGCTGCCAGGGAGTTTCCAAAATCAAGGTCTTGGAGAATGACCTTAATTCTGATTCAAAAAAAGATAGCAGATTAAAGAGCAACTTGTCATCAGCTATTCCCTGTAATTAGTTTAATATGATCAGCTTTCCATGATAATGAAAGGCAGCATCAGAGCTGTCCAAAGAGAAACTTCCAGTGGATAATAAATACTGACAGATTTCAACCAGATGGCTTTACCAGACTGCAACTTTTCAAGTGATTTTGAAGCTCAAACATTAGTGCTTATTACTTAGGATCAGCCAATAGCCGAGAGAGATCTGCAAATGGTTCCAGCTGGGGCTTAAGGGCAACTAAAACATATGGATAAAGACTTTGATTAAGGGCTAAAAGATCATTTTTGAAAATTACTTTCAGTGAGCACTCAAAGCCCTGCAAGTACAACACTCTCCTCTTCAGCTTGGGGCTTCCCCTCTGTGGATGTGCTCTTCAATGAGCACCCCAATCCACTGCCAAACCCAGCAGCCCCCAATAGCATCAGGGCTGGCATCAGCAAGCACCACGATGTCACTTCTAAACACCTTTACCAGATGGCTTGGGGTGGCCTGCAGTCCTGGGAAGGACACAAGGAAAGGGTGGGGGGAAGAGGGGACATCTCTGAGAGCCTCTGAAAGCAGAGATACAGGAGGGAACACAGTCTGCACGGCAATGCCCTTTGCCCTTGTCCCCACAGAAGACAATACCATATTACCGTGGGGTTGCTCCAAAGATAGGGTGACTATGAGAAACAGCCTGCAGAAAAAAGGTGTTTAGGTGCCTGACTTTGAAATCAGGAGTATGAGGTCAGTCTCTTTTGCCAGACACAGCCACTGAGGACTTAGTGCTGTTGGCCGAGCTCCAGGGCAGGAGATCACAGAGTCACAGGATATGCTGAGTGGGACGGGACCCACCAGGATCATCAAGACCAACTCCTGGCCCTGCACAGGACCATCCCCAAGAATCCACCATGTGACTGAGAGCATTGTCCAAACACTTCTTGAACTCTGCCAGGCCTGGTGCTGTGACCACTTCTCTGTTCCAGCACCCAACCACCCTCTGGGTGAAGAACCTTTTTCTAATATTCAACCTAAGTCCACCTGCACCAGTGGGGAGCTGGAGGCCCTGCAAGACCCACACTTAAGAGGAGAGCAGTCACCTCTCCCTTAGCTCAACCTCAGTTTAACACAAACCAGTGTTCAAGCCCTAAAGGTGCCACAGCCCATGAGACAGGTACTGGTGACCAGTTTCTGGCCAGGGGAAGTCCAGCTGCTTTCCTTCCATGTAAACCTTTGGAAAGATATGCTGCTGCTCGTGACCAGAGTGAGATTTGCAGCCATGGGACACCTGCACAACCCTCAAAATTAAAAAGGCCAAAGGCAACACCCGCTGTGCTCTACCAGCACCTCCAGATGCAGGAGATGCCTCAGACAGAGGAGCACCTGGTGGCACCAAGTCCTCCATCCCTGACCACGCTGTGGGGACAGCCCCAAATCATGGCACATGTGCCACCAGCACCCACTGTGCCAGCGCGGGGACATGGATGTGGACAGGAGGAGGGACACCACAACAAACTAGTTGTGCCTGCCCGAGTTCAGAGATACATTTCAGCTGTCTACTTACTGCTCCACTCGGGTGAAAGCTCCCGGTGTCTGAAGGGGCTTTCTTGCTTCTCTCGGCATTATGGCCAAAATATCATTAAGACTTCTGTAGCTGGAACTGAGCTGTCAGTAAGAGAGAGAACTTGACTGAAGGCATTTTTGCAACCAAGGGATTTTAATTTTTCCCCCTTCTTTTGCCTTATCCAAGAGAAAGAAATATAACAAAAAACCAAGACAGGGATTTTTCAGCTAAATTTATTTCTTCCAGCATTTGCTGCAATGGGGACATGTTTGGGTTTGCTGCTTGCTTGCTGTTTGCAGGGGGTTTTATGGGCTATTCACATCCAATGTTACAAAAAGCAATAAAAAGTAGAAAAGGCTGAAGGAGAGAGCTGGATGCTCCAGGCTTCAGATTCAAAACCTGGAGCTGAAAGTCAGCTCCCAGTCAATTTTTTAGGGTGAAAAGTAGAAGTTATATCACAGTAGCAGCAGTACAGTGAACTCCACAGATTTCAGATGCGTTCATCTAGACAACAAAGAAGAGGATTTTACAATCTTACAAAATATCTCATCGTGCTGAATAATTGCATTAAGCCTCAAAAGGTTCCCACCAGGTTGTTCAGCGCCTTTGTCCATAGCTTGGACTTTAAAGTCAAGAGATAAGAAAGAAAAGTAAAGCATAATGTCACACATTTCCTTTCTGGCTTTCAGACTTCTGAAATGATACATAGGTCCCTTCCTGCAGCTTGATTAAAAGTCAAAGTGGAGAGTCTAGCACTATCACATGACTCCTGGACCTGGAGATTTAGGGATGGAGAACAAATGGGGTTGCTCACCAGGCTGTAGGCTTTTGCAACTTTCTTTTCAGTGAACAGATTGATTACCAGCATTGAGCTCGAATAGGGTATTCCCACATCCCATCACTTCCCCCTTGAACAGAAAAAAATATAGATTCAAATCTAAATCTAGGAAAAAATTATCCCCCGCTCCCAGTCACTACCCAACTTTTGAAAACAAAGAAGATGCCCTCAACCTACCAGATGTTTTCTGGGATAAGCTTTACCCAAAGAACCATCTTTTTTTTTTTTTTTTTTAATACAGATCAAACCCCTAAGACAGAGCCCCAGTGCAAATTCCCTGATGCTTGTTTGACTTGATTAGCACAAAAGCAAATGAAGGCGCTTTCCCCATTGTCCTGCTCCAGTAGAAGAGTGCTGAAAAGGCAAAGTGCCAGTGACCTGTGGAAACTCTCCCAGGCTGCTCCATCAGAGGGGCAGAAAACATCCCATTACCTCCACAACTCTCAGTCGAGCTCTTTAGAGCTCCCTTTACCTGTCAGCTTCCCGTGGCTGTTTAGGGAAAGGCAGAGTCCCCAGCCTCAGGGCTGTATCCTCCAGGGTCTGTGAAAATCACAGTTTTTCCAAAGGCCATAGGGGAGGAGAACCATATTGGGGGAAAAAAATCCAGTTAGTGCCTTTCAAAAGCTTTGTGCCACCTGACATTTGATCTCCTGGGCCTATGGGCTACAAGACCCAACCCAGTGGCTCGTTCTTTTTCTGTAAAGTGGGGCTGGGACAGGGATGGGGGTGTATTTTTACTCTGGTTGTGTTCTGCCACAGTTCCAAGTGTTAAAGTTTCCTGCTGATCATCCTTCTCCTCTGGGGCTTCTCTATTCCACATCTGGTGCTGAATACACGACAAACCAGCAGGTGACAGGAGGTGCTGTAAAATCAATCTGTCGTTGAGCAGTCCAGTACCATGGTGGCCAAACCAAAGGCTCCTTACAAAAAATCCCAGCCCTGTGCCATGGCATTTCTGCAGTGTCATGATTACCTGGTGGAAGACCACTGCTGCCTCGGCCTGCAGAGGGGAAAATGGGTCCTTCAAAGGGTATTTCCATAAGCCAGGATGGGGGCTCCACTCAGCACCCACCAGCTCTGCTGCCTCCCCTTCCCCTCGGCTGCTCTAAAGAGGGTAATGAAAAGCTCCCACCTTGCTTTGGGGGGAAGAAAATAGAACAGCTTAGCTGTGGAGGGAAAGACGGCTACTATTTGCTATTCAAATCAGGAGTCACTTCTGGGCACAGGTCAATGAGAAAGGGAAACTTTAAGGCTGAAAGGATATGGACTTTGGAGATTTCTGTCCAGAAATGGTGTTTACTGGTTTCATATGCTGGCTGCGGGCAAACACACCCCACAACGCCGGGCGGACTTCAAAAGGGCCCTTTCACTGTGGCTGAGCAGAGAGAGGCTGGGGGTCCTGGGGGAGCTTAGCCAAAGATTATACACGACTCTCTGGCCGAGGACAAAGCTCCCGGGCAGCCAAGGGCCTCAGGGAAACACACTCCTGTCACAGCTGCACAGGGAGTCAAGTGCAGCCAGTGGGTGCAGCGCCAGCACAGGGGACCAGGTGGAACATCTGGGACACCATCAGTGGCTTTCCTCAAAGGGGAAACGGGATCCACGGGCACTGATGCAGGCTGGGCTGAGCAGCAGCAAGAAGGGGTTTGGGGCTCCCCCACGAGCTGGATTCATGGGGAATGCTCCCAACGAGTCAGGCAGAACCGTTCCCCATCTGACTGCGATCAGACAACACGTGGCAAAAAGATGTCATGCTTGACAGCCTTTCGTAATGGGAGAACATCCAAAGAATCCACCCAGACTTTCTCAACACGCTGAGCATCAAAACTGCTTCATTTCAGCAAGTTTCCACATGGGGGGGAGTTTCCTCACTTTGTTTAGCTTCTACGTTTATGCTACCCCAAAATATTCCTATAACTTCAGTTTTATTTAACACCATGTTCATGCTGTATTCGGTGTTTGCTCACATCGTTTGATGTCAGAACGCCAAAATTATCCACAGATAATTTTGACTTCCCAGAGGTATTTGCACCACAGCACATTTCAAAGTGTTGGAATTCCCCTGGAGACAGGAGAATTTGGGGAATTTGCTATTTTGGGGTTTTTTTGCTGCTCCCCAGCCAGCTTGAAGGAAGGATCTGTGATGAGGAAAGGTCCCATCCCCAGTGTGGGGCAAGGTAACAGCATGGCAGTAGATGGGTGGGCAATGCCATCCATCCATCCCTTCCCACCCAGATGTGCTGAGGGAACAGACACCTGCTGATGTCCCCCTCCTCACATCAGCAAGGTGGTCAGGCTGCATCAGACATGATGGAAAAATGTGGGTACAGGGTTTTCTGGCTCCCTGGGAGCAAAACATGAGTAAGGATGAAACCATGATGCTGCAACAACCCCACTCTTTGTCCTCCTCGTCCTGCAGGCAGAGTGCTGAATGTCAGACTAGAGGCTGATGAATAATGAAAATTCCTCACTCTGCCAGGTGCTGAGACATAAACCAGAGGAAGAAACCAATGGGTTTAACTGGTTTCCTGCAACACCAGGGAACAGGACAGGAGTGAGACAGGCACCTGCTCACTGCAAAGGCTCAAACCAGCGGGGTCCCCAGGGAAGCACAGTGGTTCCCTGTGATTCCTCCAAGGCCAGGATTTTCCCACATCTGAAGCCAAGCAGCGCTAAGCTGCATGCACATGCTGAGCCCTCAAGTCAAGCGGTAACATTTCTGCCTCCCATAAGGAATAAAATTTTAAAAAGGAAGAAAAATTCAAGATTTGGTTCATGTTTGGAGTGAAAGCTTGGCCCGACTGTTTAAGAGCTTGGTTTCTCCTCACTACCATACTTACACACCACCCATCCTGAAATTAATAAAGAACTATCTTTAATGCAGTCAAAGTGGCTTCAGATGTGAAGAACACTTCCACAGCCCATTATCAGCATCGTGTTTGTTTTTCCATATTGACCGTGTGTGTAATATAATCCTTGTTTATGATAATTGATTTTCCTTGGACTGCCTTCCTGGGAATAATATGCACACTTTTTAACTCTCTCTTTAAAGATCAAATGGCATTTGGGCCTGGTGATTTGAATCTGAGTTGGTCAGAGCATTTAATACAATAAAAGTGAGCTTAAAGGAAAGCAGTTAAACCCTGGATATTTTTCTTATTGCATAGCCTGAAAACCCTTGAATTGAGAGGAAAGTTTGCATCTATTTTCTTGTCGTCTATTTTAAAAGCTGTCAGAGTTGGTTAGTCTCTCTTAAAATTAGTCCTTTGGATCATCTTCTTACTAAAAACAAAATCTGAGCTTTTTTTTTTTTAAAGCGATAGCGGATTAGGGCAAGAAGCTTTGTTTAGCTAAAGCGAGGGATTAGAGGAGATTTGCCCCCATAAAGTTGTGGTTTGATGGTGCTTTTATCCCTGGATGTTGCTAAAGCTGTGTTGCTTCAGGATTAGGAGCATACAAAGAGTCTCCTTGTGCTGTTTCACAGCCAAGAGAAAGACGGGGGGAGAGGGAGAGACAGGGGAACACATGCAACAGAATTGGGAATTCCTTGGTCACACAAATCTAAAGTTTAAACCCTCTGACACAAACTTTGCTGGACACGTTGTGAATGCGAGATGGCCGGACCTGCAGTGGGAACTGTGAATGCCGGGGCGGAGAGGGTGAGACAGCCTGAGCCGCCACCTCCCGGGCTCCTGCCATGGATTCTCCTCCAAAATGAGCAAAATTCGGCTGGGGCTGGCAGGAGAGGAGTGAGGGGAAGGCAAGGCCTCACCAGGACTTGGGCAGCGTTTCTCCTGAGTGAAGCTTGGACCATCATCAGCAAACCCCAATGAAAAGAAGGCACAGCACTGCTTCAGACACACTGGAGCCCGGCAGTGCTCCAGTGGCGAGGGAATCTCATTTATTCAAACCCCAGCCAGCTGTGCACAGGAATGGAAATCCTCATCCTTCCCACCTTTGGGAGGTGCTTAAATCTTAGCATGTGCTGGTGAGACATCCCCATCAACCAGGCCCAGGTCCTCTGCCATGACTCTGGTAGGAAGCAGAATAAACTGGAAAAGCCTCCTATAATGATATAATGACATTCCTGCAAAAAAGCTGAAAGTAAAATAGAAATAAATCAAGACCAGGCACCAAGTGATGATGGCACTTCATTTTCCCTGCCAAGAGGACTTCCAAGCAGTAGGAGACAGACTGTGGAGGTTTTTGGCAGGAGACAAGGAACTTCCAAAACCCTAAGATTTTACATGTATGGGAGATTTACTCGTACCCAAATCAAAACACAAAGGGGTGTTGCACTTGCCAACTCTTCCTGCACGACAAGATCATTTCAAAAGCAGGGACAAGGAGAAAAAAAAAAAAAAAACCAACTCAAATCCAGCAAAACTCCTGAATGACAACTTATTTCCATCCTGTGGCAATTTATATATGTCCCCTGCTCTTTCTTTATTTTGGGGGATGTGGGATCATGCCTTAATACCCACAGCACTTGCAGCAAAGCTGTGAGATTACAGATGTAACACCACATTGAGCTGCAGGGTCCAGAGGATCCTCATCCTCCAAACCCCAGTGTGCGTGACCCTGTGTGGCTGTGCCAGAATGAAGAAAAAAAGTATCCTTGCTTAAATGGAGTGAGGGAATTGAGTTCTTCCCTCCAAAACAGGAAACTGAATTTTACTAAAAGAGTTAATACCCCTTAAAAAGAAACCCTAAAAATCCTTCTTGTCACAAGCAGACTATTATATCAGATTTTTCTGGAAAATTAAGTGACTCAGAAGGTCTTTGACTTTATCAAAAGACATTTCAGATGATAATGTTATAGTCTGAAAATGCAGGTTATACCCTTATGCCTGTGTGTGAACGTAGCTACACAAGTATATGCATAAGTACTTTTTTTAGCAAACAGCTTTGCTCATTTGATACCAAATGGCTGATGGAGAAGTTTTGTTAAAACCAAAGGGATGATGAGCAAAAATCTGTTCTGTTTTGCTTTTCCCTTTGCTTTACTGTAAGAAAAGTCCTGCTCCTGCTGCTGGAAGGGAGCATGAGGTGGGAGCAGCTCCCTGGGTGGCCTGGCTGACACCAAAGTGTCATGAGAGTTTCTCGCTGGACCAGCAGTTTGCGGAGTGTCCAGAGGTGGTGGGGTGGGTGGGAAGTGCCTCACAGGGTGGGTGGAAGGTGCTTGGAGAGATGGTTCTCTGGAGGAAGGGTTTTCCTCCTCATTCTTGCTGGTGCCTGGCAGCTCCTCCCCACCTCTCCACGGGGGAATGCCCTTCTCTTTGGCTCACAGGAGGGTAAATAAAAGCCCAGGCTGATGTGGAGCACATATGTTCAGCCATTTCTTGCACATCCAAAGTCTGAGTTTCTATCCAAGCAGCCCTCACCTCCATGGATGGAGCAATGTCACTTGTTCCCTCCGAGTCCCCCCTCCCAAGCCTTGGAGCACATGGACGTTTTAGCCCCCCAAGATTATTTCTGTATTGATTAAGTGCTCTATCAGCTGCAAGAGGAGCCACAAACCTGAAGGATAACAAAGCCTTTGTGGCTGGGGAGAAGAGGCAAAAGCCTCGCTCTCCTCTGCACCAGCCCAGTGGCATTTTCCTCTCCTTGTGGGTCACTTGTCGACAGCAGAGCCCTGTGGCTCAGGGACAAACCTCCCTAAACAAGCATTTCCTCTCCAGCATCTTTGCATCATATGACCTTCAAAACAAATCAGAAGGTAAAATAAACACATAAAAGCAGCCGGGGTATTTGGCCTGACTGAACTCCATCAGGGCTGTGGAGCTGGAGGAATGTATTATCAGTTCTGAGCAATTTTTGATTTTTCCCCAGTGTGGGACTGCAGAAGTGGCCTTATTGAAAGGCCAGAATCTGCTTCTATTTCAACCAGTGACAGGTACATTTATATTAAGTTGATTCCCCCTTGAAATTATCCAAGTTTAAAGAATTATCTGTCTGCAAGGGAAAAAAAATAAAAAAAAATAACAGAAAACTGTGCACCAGCAGTGGCTGTTCAGGATGATGTTCTGGGTTTGGAAATTACCTATTTAAGTCAATAAATGGGTTAGGAGGCAGAGAAGGAAAGGAAGGTAGTGTTTGGGGTTCTTAATCATAGCTTCGCAGGCTTTAGCTGCTCTCCCACTGTTGAAAAATGTTTCAAAAAGCAAAATAAATGATCTTCTAGTTACTGAAGTATTGATTTTGCCTACATCCAGTAATAAAGAGCAAGTCACCTGTAGGTAAAACTCTTGTAAAATATATTTGATACTATAATAGTCTGGAGATAGAGTTACATGCAGCTGAGAGAGGCAGAGGGATGACAAATCATTTCTAATAAGGTGTTTACCTAACATATTTCATGTCATGTGTTACACAAAACTGAGCAGGGCTCATTTTCCTTTCCCCTCCTCTGTCACCCCCTCAGAGAAACCCACTGGGGTGGGTTGGCACAGGAGGCGGCACGGCCTTGGCTGGTGTTTGCAGCCAACACATCCCCAAAACAGGCACCAGTGCAGGAAAATTGGGTTGAAACACTTTCTCCAGCTGCTCTAAAAGCCCAGCACAAGGGCTGGAGCCACTGGTGCACAAGTGCTGGTGGAGGTGGCCACTGGGCCACGCTCCTGATCCAGGAGGAAAAGTTCTTTTTCCCCAGTCCTCTTATGTCCTTGAAATTTCTGCTGTGGAAAACACAGCCAGCCTGGCCGTGTGCCTGGGAGATGGATTTTATCCCCCAGGAAACGTATCTGTCATTTTGCTCAGAGGTAGGTACAAAATAAATGCAGTCATGCATTTGAGCATCCGTTACTGAAGAACCAAACTTAGTGCTAAATGATGTAAATCTAGATAAATATCATCGCTTTTGAATAAATTACTCGGGGTTTACACCAGCAAAATAGCGCTGAGCTGCATGCAGCCTCACTGCCAGGACAGGCAGAGCCTGCGCTGGTGTCCAAGAGATCAACATTTGGGCTCCTTTCTGGAAAGACGGTTAGGGAGATCCAGCTCCAGGTCTGATCTGGTGGTGAAGGACCAGTCCTCGGTCCCAATGGCAAAGCCCTCCTTTGGTTTCAGTGACAGGAAGCTGGGATCACTCAGCTCAAATTATGGGGTGCTGCCAAGCAAAGCCAAGCAGAGACTGACTTGCTGCTTAACCACCTTTGCTACTCCTGTGGAAGGGTCTCAAGCTAGAAAATGCAGTCTCTCCATGCCAAGCCCATGGGGATGCTCTGAATTTAAGCAACTTCCTGGAGTTTTGTTCTGCTTGGATAACATTTCCAGTCTCCAGGAGCTGGAGAACTGGCTCCAGGAGCTTTAACATCCTTATCACAGCCTTCCTCCACATTCATATTTCTTTCCACAAGTCCCATCAGGGTGTGAATAATAAAACAGAGCACAGTGGCCACAGGGAGAGCTCTTCACCTCTTAAGCAAGCAAGGAAAGGCTTTTCTGGCAAGGAAACGCCTGTCAGAGGTGAGGCAGCATCCCACCGTGCATCCCATGAGTGGGGAGAATATTAAAATTCCAGGCAGACTCAAGCCATAAATGATGTCTGTGGAGCTGCATGGGTGGATATGTTCATGCCAGGTTTCAGTACAACCATTGTAAAACCCCAAAAGAGTATTTCTCCCTAAATTAATTTCTTAAAAAAGCCCCCCACACTGCTGCCCACCCTTCACAAAGGGGCTGGGCAGATCAGGCTTCCCCAGTTCCTCCTCCAGCAGCAGATGGGCTGAGCCTTCAGCCTGTGCTCAAGCCCTCCTGAACCATGGGCCTGACTGAAAAATGGCTCGTTTTCAGATGTTTCACTGTCTTTTGTCTGTAAAACGCAGAAAAAATATAAATAATTTTTAAAAAATCAGCAATATACGAAGGTGAAGGGTCTGCAATGACATCAGGTTGTCATTTCTCCAGCCTCACTGGGGAGGAAGAACATTTTTCTCAGAAGATCTCAGAACCAAGGAGCTCCCAGGCCTTTTTGGCCATGTGGTGGCTGATGGACAAACCTCCCACCCCTGCCATGTCCCCACATGACCTGGGTGATGCCATCTGCCCCCAGCACTCCATCCTCAAAGAACAAGAGATGTTTCCTACTACAACTGCAACACACCACAGCAGCAGGGTCAACTCCCAACCACACACATCTCTTCCCTGGCTGGATTCTTTTTCCAGGCTGTTTAGTCACTTGGAGAGTGCCTACAAATTCCTGATGAAAACTCAGGTCTTCTGTAAGTGGGATGTTTTTTAAATCACCTCCACTCATTTACATTAACTTTTTAAAGCAAGTAATGACATTTCATTGGCTGTAGACTGATGGATAAACATTGCATGAGGTTAAGGAGTAGCTTGGGCACTGGCTGGCCCCGGACCAGAATAAAGCCCCAGATAAAGGGCTCTGAATCCAACCCAGGTGTTCATACAAAGCAAATTTTTGGTGCATCGAGTCAGAAAATAAATTGAGAACATTTTAAATTAAACAGGAACCCTTCTGACATATTATTGGGAAATTTCGATTTTGCTGGTTCCTTCTAGGCAGCCTGAGAAAAGGCAGGAGGAGAAACACCTGTGCCTTTGTGAGAGCAGAGCAGAAGGGAAGTGTCCCCAAGGGGAGACAGACCCTGAAATCCATTTCTCCCAGGAGGGCAGGGACTCTGCCAAGGGAGGTCTCTCCTCCCGACTCTGCCTCTGCTGGGCACAACACTCCTCTATTTATTTGCCTTTTCTCATCACCTTTCCTGCTTATCTCTTTTGCCCTGGATGCCCTCCTTCGTCTGCAGCTCCTGGGCTGGAAAGGGCTCCCTGTTTGGCAGGAGTCTCTGAACACAGCTGGGATTCGCTGAATAAATAAATAAGTAGATCTGCCTGTCATAACTATACTTTAAATTCCCTGCACGGGAGAGACTTCCCCTTTACATTCTCCCAGCTAACACTTTTACCAGGAACCACAGGCTGAAAAAATTGATCTTTTTGGCTGTTTTCACCTAATACTCTTGGTAGATTTGATTCCTTACAGGTATTTTTTGAAAAATAGGCTAAACTATGGAATGGCTTATTACAGTTACAAACTGCAGTTAATAGCAAAAAAACCCACCAAAACATAACAAAACAAAACCCAAACAAATTCCTTGGCTGCATTTGAGAGAAGGCTGAGACCAATAAGGAATCATGAAGCATTTTTTACTCAAAAACATAAAGACAGTTTTTATGATAATTAAGGAAGAGCGCAAATGGGAGGAGGGGCTGAACTTGCTCTGTATTTTATAATTTTCAGCTCACATTCTCCTCAAGGAGCAAAATTATAAACTCACATGCCTCTGCAGTCAAGGTATAAACTTTAGGTCTAGATGGAAGTGTTCTCTAGCTCTTGGCAGAGGAATGAAAGGCTGGATGAAGAATTGGAGGAACTGTAAGAAAGCATGCAGGAGAGAGAAGGTGTTGGGTTCCCTTTAAAGCAGGTACCTAAATCTGAGGATTTTTTTTAAAACCCTCTTTAAGATGAAGGCTCTGCTAATAACATGTCCAGAAGATGGCTCCTGGCAAATTGCTTTGTTATTCTTGTCAAAAAAAAAAGTCCCTTGGAAGCAGTCAATTTTAAACCATATATCAAAATGATTAATTGCCCTTAAATGAGCAGATGTTGAAGTACCCTTGAATGGGGCTAACGCTTTTTGGATTGCAAACATAATGTATTCATGGACTCGGAAAAATATCATTAGGGCTATTAATTAGCTATAAGCACCAAAAGCTTTGGTGACTCCAAGGTGTTCACTTTGTTAGTTTTTTTTTCTTCTTCTTCTTTTTAAGACTTAAGGGGGAACAACTGGTTTTTCTGGAATAAGCTTAGCAGGTATTTCTTTGAATGCAGTGCAGAAAACCTTGTCAAGTAACTCAGATTGGAAAAACTGTAAGGAATACTGGTTGACCTCTAAATATGGGTAGGAACCAGCCCCAACAGCCAGGACTTAAGGAGGGAGCACTAGTGGGGCAAAGAAAGAGAAAGGAGGGAATAAAAGAAAGAAACCTGACATTGCAGGAGGCTGCTTAGAATAGAATTCTGCCCTCAGCCAAAGGAAAATGTGCTAAACTGCAAATATTGCATGAAGGTTTGAGTCGATTTGGGGGGGAGAAGGTGCTTTGTGTCCTCTTAATTTGGGGAGAAAGAAACTTTTATTGCATACTTGACCTCAGAGGAAAAAAATATAAATTCCTCTTCCCGCTAATCTCACTTTCCTCCAAACCTCCAAGAGCAAAAGGAGAAATGTAGCAAGCTGTGGCTTGAGACTTTTTAGTAACAGAAAATCCTTAACTGTGAGCCAACTGTGAGCCTGTTTTGGTCTCTTTTCAAATACTGCATCAAATATATTTTCAATGAATTCATGAAAAAAAAAAAAAAGGAGGCAGAGAAGAGAAAAAAAACTTTTTAAATCTGTTTAAGTTTATAAACAAGATTAAAGAAACAATGTCAAGGGTCTTATGGAAATGGTGATAGTGCCCCTTTAAATAAGAGCAAGTGGAGATTTTCTATATCACTGTGCAGTTTAAATCTTTCTTGATGGACCGGACACTAGTCCTCCTTAAATCCTTCAGAAAGCTGCTTTAAGGAAAAAGGCTGCGAGGAATTTCTTCTCGCTTTAATTGCTTAAGAAACGGTTCCCACAATGAGCTGTGGCCTAGATTTGCCTCTCATTTAAGTTCTGATTTTTAAAAGTTCACAAGTTAATCCCCTTTCGGTCTCACACGAATGCGGTTGGCGTCGGGGACAAAGTACTGGACAATGTCTGGAACATTTCAAACCCCCAAAAGATGCCCCATACCAAAAGAAAAAAAAA